>RYFJ01002205.1:0-186124 GCA_003991445.1 Oryza meyeriana var. granulata
CGACCGCTAGCAAGCCTCACCTGCACAAGGGGAGACGAGCTGGCTCCCAAACACAAGACACGGCTAGGGCGCGACAGCATCCGGCAAACCGCTACACTGAGTCGATCAAGAATCCATTCCGGCGAAAAAAGCAGCGAATACCCGGGAATTTCAAGCGACTCTGACACGAAGAAGATCCCCCTGACCCTTCCGACCCCTCCAGACTGCCTTAGTCGGACCGGACCGACCCCAAATAGAAAGACGCGTCGCACCTTCCTCCCCAGCCAACAAAGATCTTCGCGTTCGAAACGTCCGACATGCCGGGCGTACCCAAGAGTGATCGAGCTGCCCTACACGTAAAGCCAGACGCCAAGCGGGTCAAACCAAGTTGCGGCCGTTCGCTCCAAACGCAAGGATGCTATCCTGTGAGGAAATCACCAAGCTCCTCGCAGCCGGTTCATCAAGGAAGTCTACCAACCCGGACTGGCTGGCCAACCCAGTGCCTGGTCCGGAAAGAAAAACGGTAAATGGCGCATTGCGTCGACTACAGCCGACCTCAAACCCAAAGCGTGCCCCAAGGACCCATTTGTCTTCCCAGGATAGATCAGGTTGGTGACTCCACGGCCGGGTGCGACCTACTCAGTTTTCTCGACTTTATTCGGGATATTCATCAAATTACTTGAGGGAACAGACGTTTAAAAAACATCTTTCATCACGCCGTTGGAGCGTATTGACTATATCACAATTGCGTTCGTCTGAAAACGCCAGCGCAAACCTACCAAAGGGCTATTCACGGTGTCTGCACATCAGATCGGGCGCAACGTGGGAATCTACGTCGACGAAATGTTGGTGATTCAAGTCTAAATCCAGACAAAGACCTCATCCGAACTTGGAAGAAACCTTCCAAAACCTACAAGATTCAAGACTGAAGTGAACCCGGAACAAGTGCACCTTTCGGTCGTCTGCGGAAGTTTACTCGGCTTCATCGTTCTCGCACCGCAGCATCGAGGCTTAACCCGGCAGAAAGTCAACGCCATCGAAGACCATGGCGCCCCGACCAACCTCAAAGACATCCAGAAGCTGACAGGCTGCATGGCGGCACTCAGCTCGGTTTACTCCCGCTGGGGTCGAACGGGGCATGCCCTTCTTCCAAAGCTCCTCAAAAAAAGCGGCACACCTTTCAGTGGACCCCAGAAGCCTAGCAAGCCTTCGAAGACTTCAAAGAATTCCTCACTCACCCCCCGTGCTAGCGTCCACCCCTGCCCCAGGAACCACTAATGGCTTTATCTGCGGCAACAACACAGGTAGTCAGCGTACAGACTGTTGGTGTTGGTAGTGGAGCGATCGACAGGGTCATAACTTCAAAAATACAACGGCCAATCTAATTTTGTCGCGATGTCCTTGCCGACTCCCAAAACCAAGGATACCCGCAGGTCCAGAAGCTGCTATACGGCCTACTCATCACAGTCGAAAGCTGGTGCCACTACTTTCCAAGCACATCAGTCCACGCGTGGTCAAGCAGTTTCCACTCAGGGATGTCCTTCGATAATCGCCGAGGCCACGGCCGGACGCGTCTAAATGGCACTCGAGTGATGGCGTTTGACATCACTTCAGCCCGGACAGCTATCAAATCTCAGCTCTAGCCGACTTGTGGCGATGTGGACAGAAGTTCAACTCCCAACACCAAAACAACAAAGCTTGATACTAGACAATTGTACTTCGACGGTTCCCTACGGATCGTCGGTGCCGGGGCTGGGAGTCAACTGACATCCCCCACCGGCGAAAAAGTTTGAAGTACGTACTTACAAATCCACTTCCCGGCTTCCACAACTCGCCGAGTACGAGGCTCTTGTTCACGGGCTCCGCGATCGCCCATATTCACTCGCATACGTTCGACTGTTGTGCGGCGGAGACTCCCAACTGTGTCAACCAAGTCATGGAAAGACTGGACCTGTCTCGACGGACACCAATGGCGGGCATTACTGTCAGGAGGTTCCGCAAGTATGGAAAACAAGTTCGCGGGCTGGAATCACACAGGTCCTGCGTCAATACAACGACGGGCCGAGAGCTGCAAACATGGGATCCAAGCGGAGAAGCTGTTCCGATGGAATCTTTGTCGAAGGAACTTATTGGAGCTATCAGTCAAGAAGAAACCGCACAAGAGCAGTTCGGGAGGGAGCCTACCCGACCACCGACGAAGTGCTGCACATTATGTCAAGACTGGAGGGGTCCTGTTTCTCAAATTCCTCCTGGAGATGAATCCCAGGAAGATCGCAATTCCAAGCCGAGCAATCAGCCCGTCGAAGCAAAGCTCGCTGCTAGTCGGAGAACTGTACCGAAGGAGCGCATCCGGTGTCCTCATGCGCATGTGTTCACACGAGAAGTTCACAGACGCCAAAAGATATCGTTCGCAATGCGAGGGTTGCCCATTCTTCGCAAGACAACAAATCTGCCCGCCCAGAATCCAGACTATCCCCATCTCTTGGCCATTCGGCAGTATGGGGGTCTCGACATGGTCGGGCCATTCAAGAAAGCGCCAGGAGGGTTCACACATAATTCGTCGAGTGGATAAATTCACCAAAGTGGATTGATGCTAAACTGTCGCAACAATCACGCGGCACGAGCAAGACTCATCTTTGAGTATACTATTACCGGTTTGGGGCCTAACCCATCTACTTACAACGGCACTCAAGTTTCGCGGCAGGCTTATTCCAAGATTTCCTCGACGACTTCGGCTCCAAGATCTGCTATGCGTCTGTGGCACGACCCGCGGGAGCACGGGCAGGTTGAGCTTAGCCAACGGCATGGTATCTATACAAGGCATCAAACCGATATACGCCGACACAACCATATGCGGGTCGGTGGGTACAAAACTTACCATCCGTTCTCTGGTCTCTCAGAACCACGGTTAGTCGGGCAACAGGGCAATCCCCTTTCTTCCTGGTCTACGTTACTGAGCCATCTACGACCGAGTACAGTTCGGTCTCCGCGAGTCCGGGCTTAATTCCGAAGACGATTCCAAACGCAACCCGACTGATCGAATTAAGATCCAGCTGGAAGAAGCAAGAGACGCCGCCAACAATCCAGTCGGCAAGTATCTTCAAGGCCTGCGTCGCTACCACAATCACAAGTCCAGTGGCCGCGCCCTTTTGTCTGGGGATCTCGTTCTAAGAGAAGATACAAACCACCAGACAGGCATAAACTTCCCCCATCTGGGAAGGGCGGTCTTATAGCCAGGTCACTCGCCAGGCGCCTACCGACTGAAGACCAAAGACGGCGTCCTCATTCACAACTCATGGAATATAGAACAGCTACGTCCTTTCTATACCTGAGTTCTACCTTTTTCCATGTGTACAGTTTTTCCTGACTCACTATTTTCGCCGCTTGTTCCAAAAATCGAGTAGTGAGTCGGGCGCATGTACTATATTGTTTCTGTCATAAATACAAGCTTTATCTCACCTCGGTGAGAAGCCTTGCCACTAACTGAGCGTTCAGCCCGAGTATGCATCTTCCTCCGACGATTTTATCAAGTTTCTATCGAACTACTCGGTGCATGTGCAATGGTCGTGTAAAGCTAATGACAACCGAATAATAAGTGGCGGCACGACACCAATATATTCACACTATGATGTATGATGAAAGCATAATGTATACACCGACTACAAATATATTGCCTTTACATTGACCCAGGTCTCGGGTAATCGCTTTCAGCAGTCGGCTTCGGCCTGTGAGATTCAGGCTCCAGCGCTTCCTCGGCGTCGTTCTCCTCAGAAAATCCCTCCCCGATGGCCTCAATGTCCGCCCTCGGTTAGATGGACTTGGTCATTGCCAGGGGCTGCCCACCGCCGGCGCACCCGCTCGTCTGAGTACCTTTTCAGGGCACCTCGGCGCCGTCCTCGAGACGCCCATTATTTGAGGAATTCCTGCACAAGCTGGTTCCCACTTGAGCGGGATCCAACAAGGTCAAGGAGCCCTTCACGGAACCCGACAGGGCCTCCCATGACTCCTCTGATGACCTATCTCCTCCGATGTAGAACCCGGTACTGGGCCTGGACTGTTTCATGCCTGCCCAGATTTCGGCCAGCAAGTAAGCTGTCAGGTTTGCTACACACAGCGTGACTAATGTATTGGCTGAGATCACAAGTCGGGTTGAGGACTTTACTTTCGTAGTCAAGCCTCCCACCCGCCCACGGCTTCTCCAGTTCGCCTTCTCCTTACGAACTCGACGAGGCCTTCTCCAACTCGGGACTTCTCCCGGTCAGCTCGGTGTTGGGCCTTTGTCAGGTCGGCTTGACCCTTTCAAGCTCGGCCCTTTGCCTCTTCGGCCTCTTCAGCTGCGGATCCCTCTCCGCTTCGATGAGTCTGCCACCACAGATTAGCCAAGAGCTCAATCACGCATCATGACACACCAATCAAGTCGGATGGACGAGCTGGATGATTACACCAACAGTCCAGTCAGGGAGATTGCTCGAGGATTTTACCTCTGATCTTCTCGGCTAGGGCCCATTGTCTCAGCCCTTGAGCTGATCAGCGCCCCTTCAGCCAGGCCTCCCTCCTCCGCTGTGGACGCGCCTCATTCTCGCCTTCAATGCCCGGAGTGTTGTAATTTCCGTGAGGTGGGGAGCCATCTCGACCAGGATCTCTGCATCGCCTCGTTGCGGTCGACGAGCTTCTGCTCAGGACAAGGAACAAACCGACGACAAGTTCAAACATCGAGACAAGTAAGATTGCTAGAGCTTCACTTACAAGAATCCATACCGTGACCCTGGGACCCGTTGATGGCGCACCGAAGCGAGCTCTCGCGCTCTTCTCCTTGCGACGACTTCATCAGCCTGAAGTTTTCTAGTGTTCGCGCTGAGTGGTCCACGAGAAGTCCGGGGCATCCACGTGGGGAGCTTCGATCCTAGGCAAATGGGATCTCGGTGCGGGCGGCAAACGGCACGCCATGCGATGACATAACCATGATTTGGCGATGGGGTCCTGGCCTCGGATCGCCTTCCCCTACAACAGTGGACCGGCTCGGGGATCCGTCCCCCGCTTCCGCGACGTTGGTGCCTCGGGGCTGGGCCTCAGTTTCAACAGCCACTCTCGTCGAACTGCGTAAGTGGCCCTGTAGTCGGAGCCACCTCAGGTATCAGCGACCCAGGCTGGCCGCCGGCCTCAAGCAGGTGTGTTCGCTGCTGCCTGACTCGGCATGGGGCGGACTCATCAAAGCAGAGCAGATGGGTCGACTTTGAGGTCGAATACGGCCGCATTCCTGCAAACGAAGCAAGACATCAGGAACTGTATTTAAACATTACAACGACACAAAATGCTCGAAGTAGCGCACCTCTTGGGAAAACTTCAGCTTCCTGCTAGCGTGCCCGCTCCCGGCGAGCGCTAGCATCGCACTCGCCCCGGCCGGTGTCGTCGACGCAGAGCATATCGGCCGAGTCGCCTCGACTCTGGTACTGTGGTTCGGTTCCTTCGCCCCAATCGGCCTCTGCTCTGGTTGGCCCCTTGGCGGCGCTCCTGTTGCGAGATACGACAACGTCGAGCCAAGCCAGCTGCTCTCAGCCTGGGACTCGACCGCATGGGCGTTTGGCAGCGTGTCCTTTATCTGTCAAGAGCTACCGCTCGCGCACGCGCTTCATGCCCCTCGCCCCGATATAAAATGGCTTCTTCCCCGCTCTCTGTGGAGTCGGGTTGGGCATCAGAGGGACTCCTTGCCTCTGTCCTCGACGCGACCGCAGACAATGGACGAAGAATTCTTCATCAAATTCCTCATGCCACTACAATCAAGTCGACAAGATAACCACTCACGCAAGGTTGAACAATCATTGTTCCACAGGCGTTCACCACAGGAAGAAAGTAGAAGTTACCTTGGCCGCCGGCGGATGAAGCTATAGGCAGAACTCGGCGGTTATCATCTTCGGTGGCAACCACCCTTCGGAGAAGTAGCCAACCAAGGTACGGTTATACCCCCTTGTCGCTGTCTCGCTGCTTTCACCCGGTCGGGATCGTGTTTACCTCTGAAGCCCAGCCGGAAAGCCTTCTCAGGCTTCAGCGGCGGACGCGCCTCGTTCAGGAAACGACGAGCTACCCAGGGCCCTTTCAAGCGGCCCTTCTTGAGTCATCTATCTTCGTCAGCAATGTATGTTGTGCCTGGCCCAGTTCTTCAAAGGTTGGCTCCGAAGACCAGCTTGGCAACACCGCCCGGCGGCCATACCAGTAACGGGCGCAAGAAGGGCTTAGATCGGCACAGTGTAAAAACCACTCCTTGTGCAGCCATTCCAGAGAGATTAAGCAAATCAAATAATTTTTTCCCATACTCCTTAGTTGAAGACCAGCCCCCCCAATCACACTGATGATTACTCTTGAAGGCTGGTTTTGACATGAACAAGTGTCGGAATAGGATGAAATGGGGCTCAACACCCGAAGCACTCGCAAAGAGAACGATATGAGATCTAAGGATCGAGTTGGGATTTAAATGCACCAACTCAGCCCGTAGAAATCAAGGGATGCGGGCGGGAAGAAATCAGACACGGAAGAACAAGCCCCGATCCAAAGAAAGAGGCGAAAACTACGTTTTCACCAGCGGGGTTGGGGCTCGACTCATCCTCGCGACGCCACGGATCACTTCTTGTCTGGCAACTTCAGCTCGCTTCTCCATACGTTCAGCTTCACCGAGCCGCAATCCGAGATCGGCCAATAACTCCCTTTGGCGCACCCGCAGGATTCGTCGCCTTCGGCATGACTGGAGGTGTTGAGATTTGGGGGAAGCAAAATCGGGGCTTGGAATAAAACGAAGAGGATTGAAATCGCCCGAGTCCGGGTGGGGAACGGCTGCTGCTAACCCTAGCGGGCGGGAGGCGAAAAGCTAGCGCGCAGGTGGAAAGAAGATGACCGCTTGGGTTGCTTTGGGGAAGAGACGATGGAATCTTTTTCTCTCTCCCCATCCTTTTATAGCCTGAACCGACTAGATGGGCCCAGGCTTGCACATGTTGGTATTGGGCCGACAAGACATGAGTTCCTACAGTAGCATGCTCCATGTGGGCCGCCCGCAGGCTGAGTTGAAATTATAGCGCTGGTGCTACCCACAGAATCGATGAGGTAAACAGATATGCTTCATGAAAGCCTCACTGCTAAACATATATGTTTGGGTATCTGTTTTATCCACCAGTCTCGAGGATATATCCTTACAAGGATCACAAGCTGGTCTTCATAAATTGGGATGCAGGTATCTTTCTCGGGAACACCTGACCACGTAATGGATTATTTTCATAAAGTGGTACTCGGCCTACATGCATGGCCATCAGTTGCCATGAGCAACATTATTCCAGCCGACATGACGCTGAAGAGTCTAACTTCGAGTAGTGCACTACTCGGAGAGCTATAAAATATCTATTCCTGCTGACATGATGCGGAAGAGTCTAGCTTTTGAGTGGGACGCCACTCGGAAAAGACTATAAACTCGTATTCCGACTGACATAAAGTCGAAGATCCTATTGTGGTGCCATGGCCCCGGGTACCTCATGACAAGCATATGGGCCACTCGGATAGAGGATGGGCCTAGCCTTGTAATTAGAGATATAGCTAGATTCGGCAGACTTCGCCTTGTATAGAAAGGAATATACAGTTCTAGTCGGGTACGTTATATCTCTAAGGGGAGATCTCCTAGTCGTAATCCGATGGGGACTCCTACCTTGTAACCTTGTCCCCCAGTATATAAGGGAGGCAGGCGCCCCATGAGGCAGAAAGCTCATAGAAGCACACGCCATACAGTTCATCAGAACTACCACCGTATATCCTCAAAGGAATACATACAAACTGGACGTAAGTATTACCTCACATCGAGGGCCTGAACCAGTATAAAATTTCCTTGTGTTCTTTTGCAATCCACCGAGTTTCCATCCGCCGAGTAGCCCCATATATTTATTGCCGGTGTAAAACATCGACAGTTGGCGCGCCAGGTAGGGGCTTCGGTGCGATCTACATCTACAAGCTCGATGGATCCAGCAACCGAAGTCGACGGCGGCAAACTCCCCCCCGGAGATACAATCGCATTCAGAAGCCTTGACTTCGTCGCCGACCAAATCGGCAATCTCACCCCGGCCGACACGGACCCGATCCAACCGCCGAGGAACCAGCTGACTCCGCGCCAGTCGGCCCACACGACGCTGCGGCAATCTTCGACGACATGCTGCGGCGATCTCCAATACGCCCGAGTCCAGGGACAACTTCCTTTCAGTGTTCGACTCGGACTCGGTTCTGAGCCGCCGAGATCGGCCGAGAAGGGAAGAGATCGTCAACTTCCCGTTCGGACTCAGCACGCCGCGGATATCTACAATCTACATCCGACGCGGCAAACCCGATCCCCTGGAGTTCGACTCGGATACGGCTCCGAGCCGCTCGAGATCGGATCTAGGGAGGTCGGAGTTGTAATCACCCCCATCAACTATTCCGACTACGACTCTTAGTCGGACTACGACTCCCAGTCGGATTCCGACTCCAAGTCGGATACCAGCTCGGCAAGCTTCACTCCGCCGCGAGAAATTTTCATGGCATCCAGAGGCTCTACTCCTATTCAGGAATCATGCCGACGACACGAGCCACAAGAGGAGGAGGCCTGCCGACTGCAAGAACAACAGGAGGAAGAAGCAAGACGCCTGCACGCCCGCAACGACGATCTACGCAAGGCTGAGCAAACCGCTCAGCAGCAAATCCTCCAAACCCGAGTCGGCGACCACGATGTCTTCGTTACTCCCCAACAGAACATCGTGGCCGCTGCAACCCTACTGGACACAGTCCAGCTTGGGCCTGATCATCAGGCCACCCCGACGATCGCAAGGATAAAAGCCATGCTTACCGCTGCTGCATGTCAGCAGCACCAACAGTCGGGAGATACCCTCATACCGACCAACCGGTCGGCATCCCCAATGGCAGTCTCGTCTACCTCAAAGCGATGCCGAGGGGCCGGCTCTAGTTGGCTGCACACGGAGTCACGCCAAATGTCACTCGGCAACCCAAACAACAACCGGCAACGTCGAAGTGACCGTCGGGACAACCGGGATCTCCGAGGCCAACTATGGCGTGATCTTCGGCAGGACACCAATGCTCGGCGCCGCGAACGAGAAGAAGACGAGCAACGCCAACTGGAAGACAAGAACGAGCATTTCGGCCTCCACCACGAGCGGTTTCGCCGCTGTAGTCGGAGTCGGAGTCCACATGAAGACGGAGGCATACCAGCCTTCACCCAGGAGCTACGACAGGTCGACTGGCCGCCGGGTTTCAAGCCTACAGGCATCGACAAATACGACGGCAAGACCAATCCCGAGTCTTGGCTCACGGTCTACACTCTGGCGATCCGAGCAGCTGGAGGAAATCACAAAGTCATGGCTAACTACCTCCCAGTCGCTTTAGCCGACTCGGCGAGGACATGGCTAACAGGACTCCCAAAGCGATCAATCGGCTCTTGGGGAGAACTCCGGGAACGCTTCATCGCCAACTTCCAGGGAACATACGAGAGGCCATCTTCCGAGTACGACTTATATCAGTTGCATCAAAGGAAGAACGAGACTCTTCGTGACTTCATCAAGAGGTTTTCTGAGAAGAGGAACTCAATCCCGAACATCAAGGATGAGGTCGTCATCGCCGCCTTTCGAAAAGGAGTCAAAGACACCTCGTTCATCGACAAATTCACGCGGAAGCCTCCCAACTCTGTCAAGGCCCTATTCGACATGGCAAACAAGTACGCCGACTCGGCCCATGCTGTTGCCGAGGCCCTCGATGACAACAAGTCACCCTGACAGAAGAAGCGGGACGACACCGACGACGCGGTCCCAACTAAAGCTGGGAATCGCAAACGCAAGTCAGACGGCTCCATTGTGGCAGTCGATCACGACCGCCTTTGACCTTCAACAACTGAGGATTATCAGAACAACAAGTGACATGCTCGAGGGCTCACAAGCTCAAACACGAGGATGGCATCCCCACTCCCAAATACCGAACAGCTAAGTCGCTTTCTGATAAACATCTCCTCACTCGGCCTTGCTAGTGCCACAGCCGCTTACACCTAATAGGTGTATAAGCTGCGCATTTACTTTTTTCCGTTTTTGCTCTTAAATGATTACAAAAGTACTCGAGTAGCATAAATCTCGATCCGTGAAACTCTGCTCCATGTAAGACGAACTCAAGTCACCCAAAACGCGTGCCTGGGAAAGAGCCATGAGCCAACTCCCGACGCTAGGGGGCTATGACTAGTCGGGCAGAGTGCTTAAACGTAAGGGGTCAACTACTCGAGGAAATTAATATCAAAAAGAGGAAGGACACATATTTACATACATTGTAAAATACATTTTATTCGGGTGATTATTTTCATCATCAGATGCTACTCATCCGATATTTTTATATTGCAGGCCCAGCTCCGGATATGCGTGACAGGAACTCAGGGCTTCGAGCCTATCTCCTACGCTCGGGGGCTGGACAAGTCTGCCGAAATACACTCGGGATGCTCCATGAGGCTACTTACCGAGTACTTGCGCCAGTCGGGACGTCATCTTCCCCGACTACGCTCCATGGGAGCTAACAATCGGCCCCCAGCGCCAGTCGGGGCTGTTGTACCACTCGGCTAAGTAGGTACGCCCCATGAGGGTCGCCAGCCGAATCCTACGCTAATGCTAGGTTCGGGTACCTTATTTGGCTGCAACTCTGTCAGGTTGGGTACGCCCATGAGGGTCGCCAGCCGAATCCTATGCTAATGCAAGATTCGGGTGCCTAGCTTGGCTATAACTCTGTTGGATAGGGTACGCCCCATGAGGGTCACCAGCCGAACCCTCTGCTAATGCAAGGTTCGGGTACCTTGTTCGGCTTTTCCCAAGTCAGAGAAGACTTACATCGTCAAAGCGCATCCGGAGTTCTCATGCACTGCGTCACACCTGAGGAGGGCAAGCAGATCCTGCAACATACCTACTCGGGTACATGTGGCAACCAGTTTGCATCCAGAACGTAAGTCGGAAAGGCTTGCGAATAAGGATTTCTCTGGCTGATTGCGGTTACCAACACCAAACAACTCATCCTGACATGCGATGGATGATACTTCCCTAGAGCTATGCTGGATAGGTCGGCTCAGGCCGGCTTATTGGTAGCAGCCACCAAGATATGAGTTCCTACGGTAGCATGCTCCATGTGGGCCGCCCGCAGGCTGAGTTGAAATTATAGCGCTGGTGCTACCAACAGGAGCCGATGAGGTAAACAGATATGCTTCATGAGAGCCTTATTGCTGAACATATATGTTTGGGTATCTGTCTTATCCGCCAGGTCTCGAGGATACATCCTTACAAGGATCACAAGCTGGTCTTCATTGAAATTGGAGATACAGGTATCTCTCTCGAGTACACCTAACCACGTAATGGATTTATTTTCATACAGTGGTACTCGGCCTATATGCGCGGCCACCAGTTGCCATGAGCAACATTACTCCAGCCGACATGACGCTGAAGAGTCTAACTTTCGAGTAGTGCACTACTCGGGAGAGACTATAAAATTCTCATTCCCGCTGACATGATGCGGAAGAGTCTAACTTCCGAATGGGACGCCACTCGGGAAAGACTATAAACACCTTTTCCGGCTGACATGATGCCGACGAGTCTAATTTTCGAGTAGTATACTACTCGGGAAAGACTATAAACACCCCCTTTCCAGCTGACATGACGCTGAAGAGTCCCATATACGAGTAGCATCCTACTCGGCAAGACTATAACGCACATTCCGACTGACATGAAGTCGAAGAGTCCTATATACGAGTAGTTCCCTACTCGGCAAGACTATAAATCATATTCCGGTTGACATGATACCGAAGAGTCTCATGTACCAGTAGTAATCTACTCGGGAAAGACTACAAGGTTAAAGATCTTTGACTTCATGTTTAATTGTTTTCACAATTAAGCACAAAGTCGGGGGCTACACCTAATAGGTGCGCCTATTCGGCGCACACTATTCCAACATCTACATCGAGACCTTCATAGCCTCGCTGCCAGCTGACATGAAGCAGGACTCGGGAGAAGCGGCACTCAGACAAAGAGTACTCGGGAGCAATGCACTCGGGAAGACTTCACCGTGGAGGATGAGCACTCGGCATCAGCTGTGACTCAACTATGAAGGTCTCGGGGGCTACTGTGGGTGCCATGGGCCCCGGGTACCTCATGACAAGCATATGGGCCACTCGGATAGAGGATGGGCCTAGCCTTGTAATTAGAGATATAGCTAGATTCGGCAGACTTCGCCTTGTATAGAAAGGAATATACAGTCCTAGTCGGGTACGTTATATCTCTAAGGGGAGATCTCCTAGTCGTAATCCGATGGGGACTCCTACCTTGTAACCTTGTCCCCCAGTATATAAGGGGAGGCAGGGCGCCCCATGAGGGCAGAAGAGCTCATAGAAGCACACGGCCATACAGTTCATCAGAACTACCACCGTATATCCTCAAAGGAATACATACAAACTGGACGTAGGGTATTACCTCACATCGAGGGCCTGAACCAGTATAAAATTTCCTTGTGTTCCTTTGCAATCCACCGAGTTTCCATCCGCCGAGTAGCCCCATATATTTATTGCCGGTGTAAAACATCGACACCTATATACGAGTAGTCTCCTACTCGGCAAGACTATAAATTATATTCCGGTTGACATGATACCGAAGAGTCATATACCAGTAGTAATCTACTCGGGAAAGACTTCCAGGTTAAAGATCTTTGACTTTATGTTTAATTGTCTTTACAATTAAGCACAAAGTCGGGGGCTACACCTAATAGGTGCGCCTATTCGGCGCACACTATTCATATATTTACATGAAGCCCTTCATAGCCTCGCTGCCAGCTGACATGAAGCAGGACTCGGGAAGACTTACTCGGACAAAGAGTACTCGGGAGCATCGCACTCGGGTAACCTTCACCGTGGAGGAAGAGCACTCGGCATCAGCTTTGACTCAACTATGAAGGTCTCAGGGGCTACTGTGGGAGCCATGGGCCCCGGGTACCTCACTACAAGCACATGGGCCACTCGGATAGAGGATGGGCCAGATCATGTAATTAGAGATAAGATAGCACCCGGCAGGCTGTGCCTTGTACAATAAGGAAACATAGCCTTAGTCGGATAGGATTCTATCTCTAATAAGGAAATCCCTTGGTCGTATCCGACTGGGATCCTTACCATGTACCCCTGTCCCCTAGTATATAAAGGGAGGCAGGGCGCCCCATGAGGGCACACCCAGATCATTGATCACAACTCCACCTCAGAGGAATAACACCTCAACTGGACGTAGGGTATTACCTCACATTGAGGGCCTGAACCAGTATAATTCCCTCGTGTTCCTCTGCAATCCACCGAATTCCAGGTCGCCGAGTACCCCCATAGTATTATTGCCGGTGCAAAGCATCGACACACTCAAACTGAGCTCAACCTACAACAAAGAAGATGGTTGGAACTAATAAAGGATTACGACTTAGGGATTCACTACTATCCAAGAAACACAAACGTAGACGTTGATGTCCTGAGTTGAAAAATTCATTGCAATACGGCCCAAGTATGGCCAGCTCAACCCAACTTATGCAAAGAGCTCATAAAATTAAGAGCCACCATGGTGCCTGAAGGGACCCTAGCAACCCTAGTGGTTCAACCCGCCTTGGAAATCTTAACACGAGAAGCTCAAAAAGATGATGAAGAAATTAAGAAAATAAAGGACAATGTTCCCAAAGAAAAGGCTTCGGGCTTCACAATAGATGAACAAGGAACCCTATGGCATGAAAAACATATTTGCGTACCCAACAAGATGGAATTAAGAAACCTCATTTTAAAGGAAGCCCATGAGTCTACATACTCCATACATCCTGGAAGCATGAAAATGTACCAGGATCTTAAGGAACACTCTTGGTGGTTCGGGATGAAAAGAGATGTTGTAGAGTATATTGCCATATGTGATATCTGTGAAAGGGTAAAATTGGAACATCAAAAACCCGCCGGGTTGCTACAACCCCTAAAGATTCCTCATGAAAATGGGAGAAATTGGTATGGACTTTATAACCGGATTACTAAGGACTCCTAATGGGTACGACACGATATGGGTAGTCGTGGATCAACTTATCAAGGTTGCCCATTTTATACCCGTTAAGACTACCTATTCCAGAAAGAAGTTGGCAGAATTATACATGACCAGGATAGTTTGTCAACATGGAGTCCCTAAGAAGATTGTTTCTGATAGAGGGACCCAGTTTACCTCGAGATTTTGGGAAAAACTACATGAAGCATTGGGGACCAACCTTAACTTTAGTATGGCTTATCACCCTAAGATAGATGGACAAACGGAAAGGGTGTATCAGATATTAGAAGACATGCTGCGATCATGCGTATTGGATTTTCAAGGGACATGATATATCTGCCTACCCTATGGAGAGTTTTCCTGCAACAACAACTATCAGACAAGTATCCAGATGACCCTGAATGAGGCTTTGTACGGACGAAAGTGTCAAACCCCACTATGTTGGACATATGTGGGAGAAAAACCGATATTCAGGCTAGACCGTCTAAAGCACGCAGAAGAGGAAGTAAAAATAATACATGAGCACCTGTGGGTTGCACAATCCCAACAGAAGAGCTACATGAATAATCGACGAAAAGACATGGAGTTCTAAGTAGGAGACCACGTATACCTTAGGGTATCGCCTCTATGTGGTATGAAGCGATTCGGTATGGCAAAAAAGTTGTCCCCTCGGTTTATCAGACCCTACCCCATCATCGCTCGACGAGGAGAAGTTGCATACCAGCTAGAGTTACTCGTTGAAACTCGCCGACGTACACAACGTGTTTCACGTCTCCTAGTTGAAGAAGTGTCTTCATGTTCCAAAAGAACAAGTCGCTCTCGAAGACGTAGAACTGAACAAGAATCTAACGTACAAAGAACGGCCCCTTCGTACCCTTGAAGAAATGGAGCAGCAAACAAGATTGAAGGTGATAAAGTTTTACAAAGTGCAATGGAGTAACCACTCAGAAGAAGAAGCTACCTAGGAGCCAGAAGACCATCTTCGCACCAAGTATGGTGAGTTATTCGCTTAGTTTTGGAATCTCAGCGTCAAGATTCTATTAAGGGGGGTAGGCTTGTAACGCCCGTATTTATGCGTTCGTAAAAATCTAATTTGAATAAAATTTAATTGCGAAATTTGGCTCTTATTTGAATTCTTGAAGTTCATGCCCAAGTGTGGATCAATTTTTTTTCATCAAAGCCAACCCTTGAAACCTCTCCAAAAATTCCCCAAATTTCTCTAAGCTCAAATATCCAATTTAAATTCAAATCCTTAAATTTCTATTCAAAAACCTTCTCCGAAAAATATCAAATCACTGTTCATTTGGGCTGCCCCCTCTCCATTTCTCCCTGGCCTGCTTGGCCTCTGCTCTCTCCCTCCCTTCCTCTCCCCTCTTGCATGGTCCAGCTCTCCCCACAGCCCACAGCCCGCTCAACCCTCCCCGCGCACCACCGCCCGCGCCCACGCATGCTCACCCGCTCCAGAACCGCCTTATGCCAGCAGCCATGTGGACGGCCGCCCGACAAGCCCACGTGCTGCTGCGTCTTCCCCATCTCTTCTCTCTTTCCCTCCCTCGCACAGGGTGCTCAGTCACAGGCGCACGTGGCCGCGCCGCCCTCGCCGCCAAGCATGACCACGACTCCTCTCCGCTTGCGATGCCAGCTTCCGTGCCATCTTTGCCGCCCTCACCACGTGCCGCTATCGCCCCAGGAGCGCCGCCGTCACATGCTCGTGTCACCGCCTCAAGAAGCTCCTCCGACCCGTCGCGTCACCGGCCAGCAAACTCAAGAGCCTTCCTGTTTCGTCCCGTCAACCGCGCTACTCCCGCCTCCGCCTTCTTCCTCCGCTCCAGTTGGCATCATGATGTCACCGTGGCCCTCGCTCTTTGCTCCACAGCCACCTCGGCCAACCGAGCAACCACCGCCCCGTACGCCATGCCACCGCCATTGACCATCATCGCCGAGATCCCTCCTCTAGTTATAATTCGGCCCTACATCCCCTCCGCTCGGCCTGACTCAAGCTCCCAAGCCACCACCGCTTTCCTCCTCTCTCCACCACCACGTCGTCATCACCGTCATCACCCGTTCCACCTATCTCTGGTCACCACCACCCCATGCCGCCCACATCACCAAGTTTCTCACCCTATTACGACCCTGTTCTGACCCTTGCCATCACCCAGTCACTGCCGAGGCTGAAACGCCCAAATCCGCTCTGCTGCTGTCCACCATAGCCACCGGCACTATTTGCCATCACCATCGAAGGTATCACCTCCCCTCCTCGCCCTTTCTTTGATTAGTGCAATGCCGTGCTCGACCGAACCCAACCCAAAGCCCTCTGTTGCTAGAATGGTCGTTGCCAGCGACCTCCCACGCCACTACCTCACTGGCGAGGAACACCGAAGCCGAAGCCACTCACTCTAGCCCCAATCCGTGCCGTCCATCCTCTTTGCCATCTCCTCTGTTACCCACTGCCATAACCTGCTCGCCAAGACTCGCTACCGACCGGTCGGACGCCATCGAGAGCCACCGAACATCGATCTCCTGGCCGACCTCCACCTTCCCGAGCTCGCGTCGACGTGGCAAGCCACATGGCTGCCACGTCAGCCGCCATGGGCCACCAAAGCCATGTCAGGTCTGCCTGGGCAGGCTAGGCCATGGCCATGGCCACTGGGCCGGTCGCGACGGTCCACCTGGCCCTAAGGCTATAGGCCACTGGCCTAGTACCCCTCCGGCCTAATAGGCCGCAGCCCACCCCACTCCTCCCTTCTCTCTCTCTCTCTGACCCCTAGGCCCCACTTGTCAGCCTCTATCCAAAAGTAAATTCTTTTTCCCAGATTTCCTTCAATGCTTTTTATTATCTGGAAAATGATTTAAACTTTAAAAATTCATATCTTTTCAATCTTCACTCCGTTTGAGCCCATTCAACTCTGAATTTTTTTTCTAAAAATTATATCTACACAATGGCACTATTAATTATCTATAATTTTGTGTGTTCCTGTTTTGCGACTCGTAGTAGCCGATTCCAAGGAGCAGTCGATCGAACCCTATGCTGAAGAAGTTCAAAAACTAGAGAAAGGCAAATCACCCTTTGACCATGTTGATCATACATACATATATATATATATATATATATATATATATATATATATATATATATTTGCAAATTACCCATCTTAGGAGGACAATTTCGGCCGTGGTTCGCTAGTTGAACTGAGAGGCCCGACCCTGTTGCTGCATTAATACCCACCTTATTGGTTGATGACCCTATGCCCTTGTTCGCCCTGCTGCTGTCCTAGTACTTGCATTCTCCAAGTACAAGTATCAACGACATACCAACCTTACACCTTTTAACAATGCAAAAATTATGGGTTTCTAGAAATGGTTTGAAAAGACTGATACTCGACGTCAGAGACTTTGCAAAATAATTTTTTTCATAAAACTTGGTCATGGGTCGTGATCGCTTGTGCGGCCTGACCTCACATGGCATATAAGGACCGATTCCTTGGAGAATTTCCACTAATCATAGAATCTCACAACCACATGGGTGGAACGGGACACCCTTGGCCAAGTAATTTATGGAACCATGATGAGTCTGGTTGTCAACGGATGTGGAGTCACTGGGGTGGCACTGTGTATTGCACCCACGGGATCTTGAGTACAGGGAGTCTGGGACTTTCTTGGTACTTGGTATGGGACCCGTCCGATTGATAACAGACTATCTTGGGATATTTTGGAAAGGCCTTGTCCCAAACCTCCTTTCACCAGCCATATCTAATCAATGCATTGGCTGTCCGGAGTAAGCTTGCGTCATGTGGGTAAAGCATGTACCCTTTACAAAGGTTATAAACTATTTGAACAACCGTGCCTATGGTTATGGCGGATATGAAGTGATTCCTCTAGCGTAGTTTTGTTTTCATTAAAATGTTTGTGAAATATGTTTGTGGATTGGGAAGCGTTACTAGAACCAGCCTGAGTAGCAGGGGTAAGACCTGATTGGTTTGAAACGGGATTGTGTGTTCTGGGGTGTCGCGTGGCACTATAGTCAGGGTCGAGTATATGATATAGAAATGTGGTTGAGAAAGTTCAAATCAACCTAAATGGAGAGGCTCCTTGGGGCAGTACGCTCCGAAATGGAATGGTGACAAGTCGTTGAGAGATGATTTGTTAAATGGGTTGAGACGTGAGTTTCTTCCAGATAATTGTGGTGAGTTGTTGCAAAGCAATTCACGAAATGGATCAAGACGTGAGCCTCTTTCCGACAACTTAAAGAACACTTAGAATTTTACAAAGTGTTTTCCAACCCAAAATCATTTGCGAAATAAACCCCAAAACCCTTTTTTGACAAGCCATGCATTTCACATTATGTCCGTGACTTGCTGAGTACCCCGTGTACTCACCTTTACTATATCCACTACTCAGAAATACATGAAGATGGAGATCCAACTGTTGATGAGTTCTTTCAAGAGCAAGCTGAATATGAAGACTTTTACAGTTTTGGTCTAGGACCCAAGCCATGCTTATGGGTGTCTTTAGGCCTAGCCTATGCCTCTGCTGTTGTCTTTTGTAATGCATCGTTGCATGTTTGGGTTTTTTCCGTGGCTACAACCTACGTAAGAGAACTCTATCTAATAAATAAAGCAGGTTACATACTAGTTGGATTCTTGGGACTACTACAGGTAATGACGTTCCGCTCATGTTGACATATATTGGTTAATAAGAGAGGAGTGTTATAGCGGGCGGCAGTGCAATGGATGCGCATGGAGGCAGATGCGTGAATGGTTGAGTGCGTTGCATGACTGCTCTCCTCTGTCCTCTAGCTCTAGGGTTTTTCTCTGCCACTTATTGGGCTTATTGGGTCTATTAGGCCTTATTCGGTCAATTTGGCCTATTCCGTTAACCAAGGATACTAACCGAATAAAATTCGGTCTTTCAATATGTGAGACCGAATTTCTTGGTCTTGGTCCCGGTCTTTTTGGTTTGATCTTTAGATTTGGTTTTTTTTTTCCACCCCTAGCCGTAGGGCTCAACAGCGCAGGGCATTGGCTGCATTGTTTAACGTTTGATATGTGGTAATTTGTTTAGATTGATCGCTACAGTCAAATATTACTGTAACATAAATTAGTACGGAGTCAAATCCAAACATTGAAGTCACGAAAAAATGTGTTGTTCATGGCATTAATTTACAGTGCTACTCATAGGTCATTGCTACAATTATCCTCTACAATAATGCAAAGGATCTGGATTTGCATTGAGAGGTCCCACATGGGCAGAGCTTCGTGAAGGCGAGATGACGTTTACCAATTCTATGAAAACTAGACGAGACCCCACACATTGCTGCCGAAACCTATATAAAACTTACGTAAGTAGATTTAATGAGATAAAATTAGGAGTATAGACATATATATATTACTATGATTTAAGGGGAAAATTTGTAAGGTAGAAGTATAAAATGATATGATGGAAAATGAGGGGACTGATCTATTACTTAGTGGCAACTATATATTCGCAAATTACATGTGTCATGTGCTAAGCACTCCGTGCTGAGTATTCGAATTATAGAGAAGCAAAACATACGAAGCTATAATCCTGTGTATATGAAACATTTTTCGTATATCGAACATCTTTCGTCGAGCATATGTACATAGAACACTGGTTCGTTCGTATCAGCTGCCAATCGGACAAAGGTAATACCAAGATTATTTGTACGATTCAATCCAGCCGGGTTTGGTTGTTCATAAATTCGACTGAAATATCTCAAAACTTAATACTTTCTCTGTTTTTCATTAGATTACATTGTTCACTTTTATATATACGTTTGATCATTTTTCTTAAACAAAAAATTATGTAATTATGATTTATTTTGTTATGACTTGTTTAATCATTAAATGTACTTTTAGCAAGACTTATATTTTTTTATATATTTACACAAAATATTTAAATAAGACGAATAATTAAACATATACATAAAAAGTTAACGGCGTCGTCTATTAAAAAACGAAGCTAGTATAAATACTCTATATTGTGCTCTTGCTATGTATATAGTCACTAAAAACACGTGGGAGATATCGTCGACGATGCAAATTAACCTCTCATCTGACAAAAGTTACTACAGTCCACAACCGATAACCCCTTCTCCAAAACCGCCACCCCTCTCTCGCGCCATTTCACTCGCGCGCTTTCCCCTCCCGCCTTCGCGCCCCCTCACCGTGCCCACGTACGGCCGGCGCAGGGCACGCCGCTGCCGCCTCCAAAACCGCAGTTTCATTCGTAGCAGCGATGGCGGACGGCGGCAGCGGCGCCGATGGCGGAGGAAGGGCGCCCTTCGACTACCAGTTCCCGGCGCCTCTGGACGACTTCGACGACGACGTCCTGCACCTGCTCGATATCCCCCTTCTTGGAGACGATGTCGCGGCGGCCACACCGGCGCCGGTGCAGCAGAGCGCGGACGACGGCGGCAGCCAGTTACTGCAACCTGCTCCTGCTTACCACGGTTCCACCGGTGACGACGATCTTCTGGACTGGTCAAACGTCGACGACGCTCCTCCTCCTCCTACCCTCGCTCTGCCGCCTGTCCACGGCGTCGCATCGACGTCGTCCGCCGCGCCGGCGCCGCAGGAGGATACCGTGGACTGCAGTGGTTGCCAAGTGCTGAGAGAAGTAGTGCATACCAATGGTACATCCATCGATTGATCGCAGTAGTTCAAAGATGCATTAATTCATCCACGTTTGATCGATCGAATCAGCGATGAATTAAACAAAATTAGACGCCAATAATATGAACATTAATCCTTATTAAAAAGGCCAATCAATGATATGAACATTAGTGAAGACTCCCACTTGATCTCATCGTGCTTATTTTATGATCTTCTAGGGTTGGAGACGACGAAGCTTTGTGTTCATGGCGGCGCAGGTGCGTTCTACCATGCAATACTGGAAGTGTACCGTGTCAAATCCGGGGCTCTGGCACTGGCACATCACGCCCTCATCGAGTAAGATCAAGCGAGTTCAACACAAATTAGCACTTGAAATGACTTGATTTTCTCTTGATCTCTTGTCCTGAACCTTATGCATATGAAAGAGATTTTGTGCAAGTTGCTGATGATCGATTGAAACCATTATCATATCCCGTTGCAGTTTCAGAGGGCGGGATTACGACTGGGTGAAGCAGTACCTTACGGAGTACGCGCTGCGGCGAGCCGCCAGTGGCTTCGCCGTCGTGCAGGACTCACTCTCGGCGTTCCACGACGCCCTCTGCACCAACATGGCCGGCAGCAGCCATGTCAACGACGCGCATAGAAGAGCATCATCATCATCGGGATCAGCAGCAGCAAGAACTAATGGCAATTTTGATCATCAACTCGTCGTCCAGACTGGGGCCATCCAGCCAGCATCATCATCAGATTTCCTTGTAGCAGAAGCAGCAGCAGTAGCAAGAACTAATAGTAATGGCAGTGGTGATCGTCAACTCCTCGTCCACACTACCGCCATCAAGCCGCCAGCATCAGGTTGCCTTGTGCACATATACATACAAATTCTTGTTGTTAATTACATTGCTAATTAATTAGTTGTTCATTGATCGATTAAATTAAATTCAGTTCTGGGCTTTAATTACCTAGCTTGCCATGCCATGGCTAACCCTTCGTGTTTGGTACATTAATTTGTATATACAGGGCCTTCCCAAGCAAGTCATACCAGCCATCAAGTGCAACAACGCTTCCATCTTGCTGCCAGGAGTGCACTTGCAATGCAGGTATATATATCTGTAGTATATATAGCTCTGTGCCTTTGCTTCTACGTGTTGTTTCTTCCTTATGCATTTGCAAATAACAGCACTAGCTCTGAGTCAGAGGTAGAAATAGCTAGCCAGCTACGGCTTATATATTTGTGATTGCTATCTCCGTTCTTTTTTACTCGACATTTTGGTTATCGACACAGTCTTCAATAGACATTTTTCATCGTTATATTCTGTATATTTTTTATAAATAAATGTGTGTTTCCATGACAAATCCACTAATGTCATTTTCACATATAAAATTAATATGTCTTAATATTTGTACATTTTTT
Organism: Oryza meyeriana var. granulata; assembly: GCA_003991445.1. Classification (NCBI taxonomy): domain Eukaryota; kingdom Viridiplantae; phylum Streptophyta; class Magnoliopsida; order Poales; family Poaceae; genus Oryza; species Oryza meyeriana. The sequence goes on from RYFJ01002205.1 coordinate 22,098, forward strand.
ATGATTTGAGATTTAAGATTTGAAGATTATTACATGTATTTAAGACGTCATCTATTTGACAATAGAGGAGGTTTATTCTAAGGGATTGATTAATTTTAATGTACTTGAGGAGGTAATGAAAGGTGCTATAATTTTTAGTATATATTAATGTGTGGTACTTTTATCAACACTATCGAGGTACCAAAAAATACCAAAATTTATAGTAAGAAATCTCGGTATCTACATAAGGACCATGAATTAGTGACTTATAAAATTTACTTCTAATTAAACATTACTGTTCTATATGTGTACTGTCATTAACTAAATTTGATCAATTCTAGAGGGAGAGAACTAAGAAGCTTCAGCTTGACGACATCGCCCCCTACTTTGACCTACCCATCGCCAAGGCTGCCAGCAAACTGGACGTCTGCGCCACTGCTCTCAAAGCCATCTGCCGTAAGCATGGCGTACTACGCTGGCCATATCGAAAGGTTAGCTAGATAGGTCATTTCCTTCCAGCAGGCTAATTTGTAACGAAGATTAAGAAATATATATATGTGTTGCATTGTAGACTTGTAAAACAGTTTTGCTAAAAATATGGTACCATATTTCTTACTTGACTAAAACCATTTTTTTTCCTATGCGATTGCTACCTCTCTTATATATAAGTATATTTGTATCTCTTTTATCTCTATTTTCGAGTAGTAAGTAATCAATTGTTTTTTATCATTATTTTCATATATACTCCCTGTCTCACTATAGATTGGAATTTTGGCCTAAATATAACTATTTAGAACATATAAAAGGTAACGTTTACTCCATTACTTTCTATGCTATTTCTAGTGGACCCTATTATCCTATCAACCATCAAGACCCGTACACTAACTATACTATTTTTAATTCTTATCACCCCACCATCTATTGATGATAGTATTTTAGACCATTTACTCTAATTTTTAATTCCCAAAAGACTTCTAGATAGCTATATTTTAGAGCTATATTTTGGGATCAAGTGAGTAATGTTTATTAGAAAACGTATAATGTAAATACTTTTACAATGTAATTTTGATATTTACAATATAATTACTATGTAAATGCATGTAGTTTATAGTGTAAAAAAGATTTGACTAGTTTTTGGTGGAAAATGTGGCCATAAATATAGCTAATCCTCCTGTAAAATGCCATCATCTATTAGTCTGAAACACGGAAGGAGTGTAATAAAAACAGCACACTCTAAAAGAACCATTGGGAAACTGTAGCATGCACTATGTACCACTACCGTCGTTAATTTTTATATGGTGTATTTTATTTTGAAAATATTATGTCAGATTAAACTTTGACAATTACTTTCTCACAAATAATATTTTAATAGTTAGTAAGACTACATTTTAGTTTTGGTTATGCTTTTTAATTTGATTACATATACAATGACAGGAATTTAATTGTACAGGTGAGAAGCATCGATAGGCAGATTGCGACTCTGAGGAGATCTGGTAATGGAGACGCAACGAAGAATGAGATTGAATCGTTGATTGCCTCCAGGAGAAGGATAGTTGCTGGTCTTTGAATAAGGACCAAAGGGAATTAATGTTAACCCATTTTGAGCCATCGCAATTCACAAATGCACAGAGAGATTATTTGGGAGTAATTTTTTAATAAGTGTACACTAGCACAAAACATGCTGCCACAGACGGTCAAAACATGTTTTCACAGGCAGTCGGCCGCGCCATCTATAACTAAAGGCCTGTGAAAATAGAGCATTTACGCAGGTCTGTTTTTCTTTTCTAGACGGGCTTCCTAAAATGCCAGCCCGAGAAAAGTGTTTTTCTGCAAGTGGCCTTCCTAATGCTCTGCCCGTGATAATAAATCTTCACAGGCATGTGTTCAACGTTGCCTACTTGTGAAATATGTTTGCTCTGTTGTCATAAATATGCTACTACCCTCCTGTGATTATTTCACGCCAAGTTTAAATATTTCCCACCAATTTAAAATTACTTTTCGGAAGAAATATGTAATATATGTATACACTAGGGTTTCTTTACGGGTTTTTTTTAGAAATATTTAAACTGTGGTGATTCCATACGTAATGAAATTTGATCGATGAAGCACTAATAATATAATATAATATATATATATATATATATATATATATATATATATATATATATATATATATATATATATATGACTCATAGAAAAAATTAATAATTTATATTTTGCTCATATACAGTTGTCTATACACACAGGACTTTCTCATTAGCATGTCATCTCAAATGTTATACAAATAAAATATGATTTATATCCTTGTTTTCTTCCAACCAATTAGACTTATATTTGTTATCCATGGTAAAACCCTTCTTTGTCGAAGAACCGGCCAAGCTCATGACTGCACTCGTGTTGGATGAAGTGGCACATGTCCTGTTATATGTTTTGAATGGTTGTGTTGTGTAGATTTCTTTCTCTTTTTAGGATTTTAGGCAGCTTCATCGAGAACACATAGCATGCTATTAGATAATTATTAAGCACAGGAAATTTTGAATGATATACAGTTGATTAATTGGCTTACATCCTCTAGGTTCGTTCTGTACCTCCCAGCGATCCTAAGGTACTCACACACATAATAGCCATAGACGATGGTGTCTTTGGGTTGCTTGTGACACTTTGTAACACATACATTTAAGATAAATTAATTATAAATATATACGCGCAAATGTATAATTAGTGTACGCTATTTATTACTGGCCACTTTGTACGGAAAAATAGTCTTTCCCTTACTTTCATCCATTGTCGCGCCCCAAAATAACCCTAAGTCTAAAATATCCTCTTAATGCATTTCTAGAAATTTTTAAAAGTCAAAATAAGCCTACAACCATTTAAAAATCACCAAGTTGAACTCATTTTGGCCTGTGGGAATTTTTGTTGGATTCCTCTTGCCTCAAAATGCTTAAATAAATTTTACTGGAATTTTCAGAGCATCCTAACTAATTTTAATCTCACAAAGACCCCTGTTATTGTATTTAAAAATCTAGAAATTTAAATAAATCCTTTTCTTTCTCCTTTCCCTTGGGTTGGGCCGGCCCGGCCTGCTCCAGCCTCCCCTTCTCTCTCTCTCCTCCCCTTGGCCCATGCCCCGGCCTACCCTGCCTGCCTCGCCCGCCCACACGGCCTCCCTCTCCCCTAGCCCAGTTGGCCCGTGGCCACGTGCCCGCACCCCCGCTCACTGATGAGTGGGCCCCACTCGTCAGTTGTCCCCTACCTCCCGCTGCTCCCCTTTCTCTCCCCCGGCCGAGAACTCCTCCCCTTCTTCCGCTCGATTCCATCAATCCGCCCGGCCATTTCTCGAATTGATTGAGGGGTTTTACTCCCCTTAAAACCTGCTTCATTTCCCCTCAAAAACCCCAGAGGAAATCAGCCTTAATTGCCCTTAATGGCCTGCCGTTTCTCGCCAGTGAGCCCACCACCACTAATTTCGGCCACCATCCTCCTCGACGCCGTTCCCTCTCCCCAATTGACTATAAAACGGAGCCCCGTTCCTCCTCTCCCCTCTCCTCTCGCTACTGAAGCTCCCCGTCGCCCCTAACGCCGTCGCGATGTCTCCCCTAGCTCCACCGTTGTCGTCGTAAGTCTGGCCGCCCTTCGCTGACGACCTGGACCACACTAGCCCTCAGCAACCTCGTCTCCGGCTTCGCCATCCCCGTCCGCACCTCGGCATTGACTTCCCGGAGCCCGACAATCACCGGAGGGCAGTCCTCGACATCATCTCGAACCCTGCCGCCATTTTTCCTCACCGCCGGACGCTCCCGATGCCCTCCGTCGCCGCACCTTCACCAGTGAGCTTCGCCTCCCTCTCCTCTCCTTTTTCCACAAGCCCGCTGCGCCTCCGTGCCCCTCGCTGCCTGCGAGCCTCGCCGCCCGTGCGCCCGCGCCGCCGTCCTTGCCGTCCTGTGTGGTGCTAGCGTGGTGGCCACGTTGGCCCGCCCGGGCCATGTGTTGCCCGCGTGGCTACTGCCCACACGACCCGAGGGGCCCGCCTATCAGCCCCACCCGAGACCGACAGCTGGGGTCCACCTGTCGGCCACCACCCCCTCTCTTTCAGCCGCTGACGTCATAAACCCAATTTTTCAATAGAAAAATAATTCAAGAAATTAGAAATATTCAGTTAAATTTCACCTAAACTTTGAACGGCCATATGATGGTCATTTGAACTCCGAATTGACCTATTTAAGTCTCTAAATTTTCCTTAAAATGTCAAGAACCCATAACTTCACTTGGTTTCTGCTGTTCTTATGGTTTTCTTATCTTTTGGCACACGTTTGTGTTTGGACGTGTAGACGTTGCCGACTCGGACGATCCGCTGTTCCTCGTGGTCAACTGTGAAGACGCAGTGTGTGAGCAAGGCAAGTCATACCATCCCTTCGATCATGTTGTGTACCTATTATTGTGATAATCTATGTTTAATCAAATTATTACATTTTTCTTTATTAAATTTCCCGTGTAAATATTGTTTTATTTAGCCTCTCCTATATTCTTTGTTATGGCCTTATAATTGTTGTATTATTTCCTTGTTAACCCTAAGCATCAAAATTGTCTAGTGAGAGCTCTATACGTGGTCCTTACTAGAACTTTTAGGTTTATGCTTAGCCATGCAAAATAGAAATAACTTAGAGAATTTTCTATATTGGTAGACATTGGGAATAACTCTAAAATCATGCTTAATCTTGGAATTTAGGAATTTGGCCAGGACATGTTAAACCCCATTCAAAATTCCCAAACGCTGTTTTCGGCTGGGCTTGAGGTACACATATTGTACTTTGTTAGTTGTACCTCGGCCGTCATAAGGACCGGTCTTCGGACCTCTGTTGCAAAGCATAAACTGTACAACCACATGTCTAATGGGTAAGGCTTAATCCGTAAGCTTAGTCCAGCTTTAAACGATTTGACAAGGTGGGGCAAATGACACCCAAAATGGGTCCAATGTCTCCGCAAGTGAAGGCCAAGACAGCAAAGATGCATGGGGGCTTAGACCACATATTCTCTAATCAGGTCGCCTGGCGGGGGATAAGAGGTCTAGGTCGGTCTGTTGTTTAGGGTTGGACTGAGTGAAGGTTATGTCACGTTCTCTTCCGAGACACCGTGGCGGTGCACGGCACGTGGTAACACGTGTGAGGTGTGTCTTATGGGTAAAGTGTACACCTCTGGCCAGAGTATAAACTATTCGAAAAGCTGCACCCTCGGTTATGGGCAAGCCTAGCAATGTACCTAAATTAGAGGCTTTTCCTCTCTTGATGACTTAATGGCATAACTGGCTAGATTCTTGGTGCAGCCTAGGAAAGGGCATGTTGGCACAGGTGTGCAGCATTTGTTCATAATATTGTTGTATAAATAGGATGCCTGTTATTAAAAATGCCTTAATAATTGAAAAGTATTCCTACCTGCCCATTTATCTGCAAAGTGTAACCATATAAATATTTCTTGGACTCTCTTGCATTATATTTTGCTTTTGCCGGTATGATTTGTTGAGTACTATGGTTGTACTCAATCTTGCTCCACTCCCTCCCATCTAGATGAGGTGTTCCCCGGAGATGAAGGCTTTGAAGATTAGCTCATTCCTGTCGTCTCGTGCCTGCGGGCTTGGTCCCCAGCCCGTTTGGACATTTTATTTGTTTATCTTTGAATGTTGGGCCTTTGGTTGCCCCTATAATAAAGTACTCATTTACGCTTCCGCTAATGTAAACTCTGTTATTTATCAATTCTGTGGTGTACCTCACCTCCTGAGATGAGGATTTATACACTTACACATAGAAAGTATTCTCGGGTATTTTCCAGGCGTGACAGGATGGTATTAGAGCACCCGTTGACCCTAGGACAAGCCAATGGATCCCAAGCCCTTAGAAAATATTTTAAAATTCATACAATAATTGTGAAAACTTTATTCCATCTCTACTCGCTTCATTTAAAAATGCTTGCTAACCCTTTATTTTATTTTAAAATGATAGAGATGGCGATTCCTCTCACTCACCGTTGGAGTTGGAGTTGCGCTACCTCACCACGGCTCTCAGCTACTCTCAAGAGGTGGAGTACACTAGGATTGAGGTTCCTGCCACTGATGGAGACAACAACGTGCCCCATGCCCTTTGGGAGGTCACCACCACGCTCCTCACTGACACACCAGCCAGGGACTCGATGACCATTAAGGCTGGGGGAGATACCTACAAGAGTGCCTGCCAAAACGCCGCCCTCCTCGCCATCGGCATGCTTCACCACCACTACAAGATCGAGCTGCTGCACACTCCTTTCCGCTACCACCCTTGCTGCGACAGTCCAATGGACTACTCCAGCTTCTGAGGGACCCGCATGGAAGACAACACCACCGTCATGCATCTGGCACATATTGTGGAGGCGTACGATGAGGGGCGAGTCGACTTCCACAGGCTGGTGCATCGTGGGTTGGTGCAGAACAACGAGAAGATTTTGGAGCTTCGCCAATAGAACCTGAAGCTGGAGAAGGAGTTGGACAACCTGGAGGAGTTGCGTGCTCTCAAGATTGCCCAGGGACAGATTTGCTACCCCAAGCATCGCCGAGTCGACCAAAGCCTGAAGATCACCGCCTGCAAGAGCACCACTAGGCCGGTGATCGTCCACGAGTCCCATGCTATGGCGAGACTCCTAGTCCAGAAGATCACTGGTCGCGAGCCTTCTATTCCCCACAACGACGGCACACCGAGCCCATCGTGGATCCCAGCGGCAACACCCCTCCAGAGCAATAGATGCTTAGATGCAGCGCATGTCTGTTTTTCTTCGTTTGTCTTATTGGAACTTCATTTTGTCTTGTATGCTTGGTATGATGTCAGCCCCGAAATTCACTAAAATTTCTAAAGCTAATTTGTGCATTAAATTCTTGTCCAGGAATCAGCTGAGGTACACAAATTGATAATTTGATAAACATAACCAAAACGATAAACGGTAAATACTTACAAAAGAGGCACTTGGTCCTCACACAAAAGAAAACTGCAGCAGAACGGCAATCTAGCGAAGCTTTAGCAACAAGCCCACAGGCAGCTCAACTGGGGTATAAGCCAAACACCAAAAACTTTTCCTTCCTCGCAAATCTTCACTCTGATGATGGTAATATTGCAAGACTGAGTACCACCCACCGTACTCAACAAGCCACACAAGGAATGCAAAATAATGCAACAGGATTCCAAAGGAAAGGCATACTATGGCTCATTTGCATAAATAGCATTTAAAACATTTGCATTTAAAAGTATTGAAAAACAGTATAGTTTAATTAATATAAGCATTCCAATCCAATCCTGGAGCTATCAAGTTTCCGTCAATTCATAATATTAATTAGTAGTGTGGGACTAATCATAAAAAACATTGCTAGGCCACCCATTAACCGCGAGCACGGCTATTCAAACAGTTTTACTCTGGCTAGAGGTGTACCAATTTACCCACAAAACACAACCCCACAGCACGTTTCCATGTGCCTCAATACCACGACGGTACCTTAGAAAGGAGTTGTGACAGGACCATCCATGTAACTTGCACAATAGGAGTGCCCCTCGCCAAGCCTCCGGTCTTCAGTAGGGGTGATCAATGCCTTCCCGCAAGACGGCTCGACACCCGAACTCATAGAATTATTGACGACTGCCATGTGTGGACTTAGATCAGCCACAAACACGCCCTGGTGCCTCCTATTGAACTCGTCACACTTAAAATCCCGCTATTACCCATTCTAGCTTGTGGTTAGTACGGGTATTGCTTCGCAACAAGTAGCTCGCGAACCGGTCCTTAAGTGTCATGAGCACCACTAGCATCAAAAACATTCCTTGTGCTCACAACCATGATTAGTCAAATTTTAGTTGGCCAAATTAATTAACCAAACACAACCAACCATCATGAAAATATAGCCATTAAACATTACTTAATCATAGGTGAATCAATATTTATCCCACATAAAAAGACACTAGTTTTTCTAAGCATTGGCTAAGCAAAACCTAAATAATCTAGCTAGATCATTAAATAGCCATCCAGGTAGTCAATATTAATTACCCATGGTATCAAGGTACATGTATCAATAACAAAATAGCCATAATCAAGGAATATTGGATAATAATATAAATACCCATAATAATGACATTCCAATGTTTTGCATGCAATAATGTTAAAACAAAATAAATTTTCACAACTGGGTTCAACATGCTCAAGGGGATTGCCTATGACTTGCCTTGCAATAGAAAAGTCTTCACTTGGTTTTCTGAACTCTTCCTTGGACTACATGCAAAACGAGAAAAAACCCTAAGAAACTCTGAATAAACAGTACATCAAAAGTATACAAACATGTAGATCATGATTTTAGATGAAATTAGGAAGAAGAACGGGTCGAATCGGAGTTCGGACAGAAAAGATATGGCCTCTGGAAGTTTGAATTCAGAGAAAATCCGAAAGAAACTAGAAAAGGAATATTTTCGGAATATTTCTAGGATTTTCGAATTTGAACAATTATTTTTGAAAAGAAACTGACGTGTGGGGTCCATTGGTTAGTGGAATGGTCCATGGTGGACCAGGTCCATGGAACAGAGGATGGAGAGTGCTGGTGGATGAGCTGAGGTGGCGGCCACGTGGACAAATGAGATGACGTGGCGGCTGAGGTGCTGCCGAGGTGGTTGATGATGTGGCAAAATAGGGCTGATGTGGCTTGGGTTGAGAGTTATGGAAATCCGATGGATTGGATCTGATCATGAAGATTGGACGACGGAGATTTATTAGAGACTTTATGAAGATCGGGTGGCTCGAATGAATCGAGGGTGATCCAACGGTCGAGAGGATTGTGGGGACTATTCACTGAGCCTACGCGTCGGTCACAGAGAAGAGGTCACCAGTGGGGACCACCTATCATCCACAGTTGGGGGAAACTGCCAACGGGGACCACATGTCTATGTCAGAGGATGCATTGCCGACGAGGCCTGCTGGTCAGCATGACAGGGGAGGACGAGCACCCATGTGCGACACGGCGCAATGCCGACATGGTGACCGCGCCCATGGCGCACGCGTACGCACGGCGAGGATGAGGCAAGTCCGATAGCAGAGGGGATGGCAGCGAACGGCAACGAAGGGGATGATGACGCCGGGCGATGATGGCCGATGATGGCGATGGCAACCACGGCGGTCCTCAGGACAGGGGGGAAGAAACAGGCTGTGCCGGAGAGGAAGGAGATGAGGGCGATGGGGCTGAGGTCCAGATGCTCACCGGCGGCGGAGGACACAGAGGGAGACGACAACAATGACCGCGGTGGCTAGGAACAGCGGCGGCGGCGGCTTTGGAGCAGAGCGGCGGTGGCGGATTTAGGGCATGAAGGGGAACGGGGAGAGGACGGTGGCAGCTAATATTTATAGGGAAGGGGGATGGCAGCTAGGGCACCAGTGGCTCGGGTGGTGGCGTGGTGGATTCAGCGTGGCAGCTCCGATTCTGTGGTGCCCGAAGCACGGGCAGGGGGGCTAGGGGGCAGCGACGGGCCGGGCTGAGGCGGCTCGGCCTTCTACGGCCAAAGCAGAGGAGAGAAGGAGAGAAGGATGAGGAAGAAAGGAAGAATAGGGGTAGAAAGGGAAGGAAGAAAAGAAAAGAAGGAAAAAAGAGAAAAGGGGGAAGGAAAGAAAAACAACAAAAGGAGGAAAAAGGGGGGAAAAAAGGAATTTCACGGGAAAAATCCAAATTTAGAAATTTTGGGAATTTAGGAAATTCAGAGAATTTAATATAGGGAATATTTAGGATATTGGAGATTAAGGAAATCAAGGGAATTTTGGGACATTTCGAATATCAGAAATTCAAGAATATTTTTGTGGAGATTTGAATTGGAGCAAAAACTCATAATATTGAGGATTTGGATTTATTTCATAAAGGAAATTGGACCTCGAGAATATAGATTTGGGACTTTTTAGGGATTCGGGGAAATGTAGAGGATTTTAAGGTTTCGGAATTAGATATTTTCTGAGAACCTCAGATCTGGGATTTTGGGGATTGAAATTTTGTGGAGACATTTGGAATATCCGGGGATTTGGTGATTTATTCCAAGGGAATTGGATAGTGAGGAAATATCGGGGATTTATTTAAAAAGAAATGGATATTTGGGAGGAATTGGATATACCTGAGATTGTTGGATTTGGGATTTAAGGGGATTTTTCCGAAATCAGACTTTTATTGAATTCAAGGATTCAAGACTGACACAAAACATTAAAAACCGAAGGGAACCCGAGTCCAGGCTGAAAAGAAAGGTGCAATGGGATTGGGCCAGGAACGACCTGAGATTGGGGAAAAGAATTTATTTAAATAATTACTAAATTGATCTTGGTAGCATTAAAATTAATTCTGGAGCTCCAAAAAATCCGAGAAAATTTCAGAGAGGTATTTAAACACAAGGAATTTATTAAAAATGAATTCAACCATGATTTATGAAAGAAATTTTTATTTCCCATTTTTACTTTACTTAATTAATTTTCTTTACAATTTAATATAAATTATAGAAAATCCATTGTTAATTAATTTATTTAATCCCCTAAAAATTGGGTTGTGACAAAATCGGTCTTGTGTGATATGGTCATACCCCTCTTTTATGTTCTTTAAACTACTTGAAGCCTTATACCCTGCCAACATCACAACTATAAAATTTAAATAAGTTGGTTTAAGTTATTGTCTTAGCTTTCTCTATTTTCCTCTTTCCCCTTGGTCAGATCGTGAACACCATGAGAAATGCTACTAGCAGTACTAGGCCACAACAAGAGCACAATTAGGTGGATCTGCCACCACCGCCACTACCCCCACTTCCCATGGATAATCCCGTCCTCACCCAGATCCTAACCCAACAGACCCACATGATGGCCGCCATCCTCTACCACATGCAGCACCCGCCCAACGCGCAAGCTCCCGCACCACCACCGAATCCACCACAATCCAAGCTAGCCGAGTTTCTTAGTGTTCGCGCACCCACCTTCTCCAGTACCACCAACCCAGTGGACGCCTTAGACTAGTTGCACGTTATCAGCAAGAAGCTCATCCTGATCCAATGCACTGACGAGGAACGGGTCACCTTTGCTTCCCGCCAGCTCCAAGGACCCGCTTCTGAATGGTGGGACCACTTCCAAGCTACCCAGCCAGCAGATCGGCCTATCACATAGGGTCGTTTCACGGCCGCTTTCTGGAGAACCCATGTGCCTGCTGGAGTCATGGTTTTGAAGAAGCGTGAATTTTGCGACCTTAGGCAGGGGAATCGCACGGTCACTAAGTACCTGCACGAATTCAACCGTCTAGCCCGCTATGCACTAGAGGACGTGCGAAAAGATGAGGACAAGCAGGAAAAGTTTCTGTCCGTACTCAACTCCGACCTCTCGGTGCAACTGATCTCCAATGACTACGCGGATCCTCATAGACTAGTCAACAAAGCTATCCGCCAGGAACCCAAGCATAAGCAGATTGACAGCCACAAGTGTCGCTTGGCGCACCTCAAGGCACAGCAAGGGCCTAGTCAGAAACTCCATTCTACCACTCTTTACGCCAGTGGATCTTCATCTGGATCCCATGCTAAACAGCCCCCTCGGCCACAGTACATAGTCAAAGCTCCTCAACAACCCTAGGGCAACAACAACAAGGCTCCTCACCCTGCTTCTGTGGAAACAACTGGAGTTACCACTCGCAAGGATGATAACGGGAAGGTCCTGGTCTATTTCAATTGCCAAGAGCCGGGGCATTTTGTGAACAAGTGTCCGAAGCCCAAGCACCAGTAGGGTCCAGCTCCGATCCACAACCACGGTGGCAACAACAACATGGTCCGAGGATGCATCAACCATGTCTCTGCAGAAGAAGCTGTCACGCCTAGAAATTTAGCCAATTTTCATACTATTTTGTGTATTAAAATCCCTGTCCAGGAATCAAGCTAGGGTACAAAAAATAACAAATCAATAAATAGATCCAAGCGTAAATACTTACAGAAGAGGCGCTTAGTCCTCACATGGAAGAAAACATCAGTGGAAAGACGAAACTAATGTGTCTTCAGCTCCACTCCACAGGCAAGCTCAACTAGTGTATAAGCCAAGGTCTTCTAGGCTCACTCCAACGAAAGAGGTCTTCACTTCTGAAAGGGGGATATAGTAAGATTGAGTACCACCCACCATACTCAGTAAGCCACACCAATGATGCATTCGTGCATGGGATTACAATGGAGGCTGGTGGCTCATTTGCATAAAAGCAGTTGCAAACATTTGCATTTAAAATAGTAAAATAGTTCATTAATTAAGTCAAGATTAATCTCTACTGAACAACGCTACTCCACGTTGAACAAGCCCAACCAACCACCTAAACTATACCAGCTCCATTATGTCAAGTTAATTAATTAGGGTAAGACTAATCACAGTGAGTCTTGACCGATTGCCCATAGCTATTCGAATAGATTTTAACCTGGTCAGAAGTGCACATCCTTACCCACAAGACATAGCCCCGCACATGTCTCCATGTGCCCGTAACTCACGGTAAAGGGGCCATGACAGGACCATTCACGCAACTCCTTCCCAACCATCCACACCACGTTGAGGTTGCACCTGCCGATAGGGCACACCATGTCAGTCAGGCTACCCCCCTTGCACCACGGCGGATCCGGAAGCCGATCAACTCAACACCCGAGCCGACCCAACTCCATCACGCCCATCCTCACCAAACAGTACCTAGGAGGGGAAAGAGCTACGCTACATGCCCAGCCGTTGCCCACGTTGGCTTGTGGTTATACAGAAATCTACTCAAGGGGTACCCATGAACCAGTCCTTAATTACCATGGTGCGACCAGCAAAACCATGCACCCACAGCACACCATTGGGTCAAATTTTACTTGATTAATTACAACCAATTACCATGGTCAAACATCCCGAGCTCGCGGCTCAACAGATTACTTGATATAGAGTGTAATGTGATTATCCCATCAGTTATCTAGTGGTGCTAAGCATGGCTAAGCATGTTCTACCTCTAGCTAAGTCATCGATTGAGACATAAGCTAGTCAAATTAACACCCAAAGTTATCAAGGAATGGATAACAAATAAATAGGGTCTCAAGCAAGCAGATAGGCGGTCCATAATTCCATGTAATTAGCAAAACTTGTAATTTATTTATAAATTGTAAAATATTTTAGAAAGTAGGCTCAACATGCTCAACGATGAATGTGTGATTTGCCTTGCTTCCTCAAATAATCTTCCGAACGAAATCTGCGAAATCGCGATCCTTCGAAACACCGGATTCCTAAGCGCTGGCACACAAAACAAGGAAAAACTCTAATAAAAACCAAGTAAACAGTACATGAAAAGTAAACGAACATGTAGATCTAATTTTAGATGAATTTTGAGAGTTGAATGGTCCAATTTGTAATTCGTATGAATTAGCTATGAATTTTAGAAGTTTTAATATATTTTTAAGCATTTTTAGGAATTAAATCGATTTTGACACAATAAATAATTATTTTTTGAAGGAAAGGAAAGATTAAGCCGTCAGCCCTCAGGGAGAAAGAGGAGGATGCACTAACATGCAGGGCCCGTATGTCAGTGAGAGAAAAAGGGGTCGGTCCACCATGGACCGAGACCACGGGGTGGTCCACGGGGATGGACGGTTGGGATAGGGTTAGAGTTTCGGGTCGACGGTTTGGATCAGATCAAGGCGGATCGGTGGCTGAGATCGAAGGGGACCGGATCGACGGCTGTAATGAGATCACAACGGATCAACGACTCGGATCGAGTCAACGAGATGGACGGCCGAGATCGGTTCAAACTTGATTGGACGGCACGGATGAGATCGACAACTCCAACCGGATCGATGAGAATGGACGGCCAGAATTCACCCAATCCAGATCGAACGGCAAGGCTGGAAGGGATGACATGGCCACAAGGGCCGGCACGCAGCAGCAACGGGGAGGGGAATGGCCACGCGTACGGCTGAGATCAAGCCGGGGCGGATCGGACGGTTAGGCTCTAGAGAGAAGGGCTCAGCGGCTAACCCGGTCGGACGGCAATGGGCACGCGACCCGATGGTCGGCGGCAGTGACCATCCAGCGCGGCGGTCACCCGAGGAGCGGCAAAGAGGACGAAGGTGATGGGGAGCTCACCGTGCTTGTCAGGAGCGATGGCGAGAGCGGGAGGCATCGGGGAGGAGCTTGGCGGCGGGGTTTGGTGGCAGTACTCCCCGTGGTGGTGGTGGAATCGACCGTCCGGCGGCGATTAGTCCATGGGAGCTGACGGCGGTGGCAGCGCAGCATGGCGTGACCTCAAACGGTGGCGAGCGAAGGTGGAAGGCGATGTGCCGTGGCGGCAGTGGGATAGCATGGTGGAGTGCGAGCTAGAGGGGGCGGCCTGCTCGGGAAGTTGAGGGGAAATGGAGAGGGAGTCGTGGGGAGGCTATTTATGCCCTCGGGAAGCGGGCTCAAGGCCGGGAATGCCAATGGCGGCGAGAGAGAGAGAAAGAGAAAAGAGAGGGAAGGCATCGTGGGGTCCCTGGAGCTCGAATCCGCGCTGGTTTCTACGGGAGGAGTAGGGGAAGAGGTGGAGGAGAGGGCGGTCACCGGTCTCCTCCCTGATTTCACTGCGAGAGCAAGAGCGGGGCAGCGTGGAGCTGGTGGCATCGTGGCGACATGGGCGTGAGATCAACGGCCGGAGGTTGAAGACAGTCCTGATAGGTGGGCCTCGGTCCCACCTGTTGGAGAGAGGAGGCGAGCGGATAAGAGGCTAGCAGCTGGGCCGGGAGATAGGCCGTGGCCGGGCGCAGGGAGGAAGGATGGAAACCAGGTCGTGGCGGGCTAGCGCACGCCACGGGAAGGGATTAGATTAGGTTTTATTAAATTTTTTTTTACTTTTTCCCCTTTCCAGTAAATACTGAAATGCTCTTTGTATTATTAAAATTAGGAGTTGAGCTCTGAAAAAAATCAGGGAAAATTCCAAAGAGTGTTTTAGGGCATGAAGAAATTAAGAAAAATTCCTCCATGAATGATTTATTAAAGGAAATTGTATTTCTCCCAATATTTCACTTGTTAATTGCATTGCAATTTACTATAATTTCTAGAAACCATTTATTTATTGATGTTTAGATCCCCAAGGAAAATCAGGGCGTGACAAAAGCCTAGGCAGCCTCGGAAGTGCTTATCGGTATGTTTCTAGTCAATTCTTATCCAGCAACAGTGCTATTTGATTCTTGAGCTACACACTTTTTCATATCTAAAGAATTTGCGGGGCAACTTAACTTGAGGATGGAATGCCTTAGCAACTCTATGACCATCACTACCCCTAGGGGACAAATGCCAGCCCGACACTTTAGCCTGTCAGTGCCCATAGAAATCCAAGGAACCACTTTTCGAGCCAACCTTATCCTTCTGAATTCCAAGGACTTAGATGTAATCCTCGGTATGAACTGGCTCTCTCGCTATCATGGAGTTCTAGACTGTACACACAGGACGGTGACATTAAGCAACGGTCCTGACCAGCCAGTTGTTTTCTATGCCCGTCCCACCGAGGCTTGTAGACAAGTTCTACATCAGCTCCGTCTTGTGGAAATACCAATAGTGAAGGAGTATCCGGATGTGTTCCCTGAGGACTTGCCCAGAATGCCACCCCAAAGAGAGATCGAGTTCCTCATTGATCTTGCGCCTGGAACTACGCCCATCTACAGGAGACCATACCACATGGCAGCAAATGAGTTGGCGGAGGTAAAGAAGCAATTAGAAGAGTTGAAGGAGAAAGGGTTTATCCGCCCGAGTACATCGCCTTGGGGTGCCCCAGTTATATTCATGGAGAAGAAGGATAAGACCAAGCGCATGTGCATCAATTATCATGCCCTCAACGAGGTCACCATTAAGAATAAGTATCCACTCCCCAGGATAGACGACCTGTTCAATTAGTTGAAAGGAACCAAGGTGTTCTCCAAGATTGACCTCTGGTTAGGCTATCACCAGTTGAGGATTCAGGAAGAAGATATTCCCAAGACGGCCTTTACTACTCGTTACAGCCTGTATGAGTGCACCATCATGTCCTTTGGATTAACCAATGCCCCGGCCTTCTTATTGAATTTGATGAACAAGGTGTTCATGGAATATCTAGATAAATTCGTGGTTGTTTTCATTGATGATATATTAATGTACTCCAAATTTGAAGAAGAGCATGAGTTGCACCTGCGTCTAGCGTTGGAGAAGCTTCTTGAGCATCAGTTGTATGCCAAATACAACAAATGTGACTTTTGGCTGACCGAAGTCAAGTTCCTCGGACATGTGGTATCCGCGCATGGTGTGGCCGTTGACTCCACGAATGTCAAGGCAGTGACCAAGTGTAGAACGCCGAAGACGGTCACATAGATCCGCAACTTCCTTGGGCTAGCAGGGTATTACCATCGCTTTATTGAGAACTTCTCAAAGATAGCCGGACCCATGACCAATCTGCTGAAGAAGGAAGAGAAATTCATATGGATACCTGAGTGCGAAAAGGCTTTTCAAATGCTTAAGGAGAGGCTGGTGTTGTCTCCGGTCCTGATCCTGCCCAACATCCACAAGGACTTCCAAGTGTTCTGCGAGGCTTCACACCAAGGTTTGGATTGTGTTCTCATGTAGGAAGGACAAGTTGTGGCGTATGCATCTCGTCAGCTATGTCTGCACGAATGTAACTACCCTACCCACAATTTGGAGTTGGCAGCTGTAGTTCACGCCTTGAAGTTATGGCAACATTGTTTCATTGGGATCATTGTGAGGTCTACACGGATCATAAGAGCCCCAAGTATATCTTCACCCAACTAGATTTGAACCTCCGACAAAGAAGATGGCTTGAGTTGATTAAAGATTACGATTTGGGCATTCACTACCATCCTAGCAAGGCCAATGTTGTGGCTAACGCTTTGAGTCGTAAGAGTTATGTCAACACCGTCGGTCTCAACCCTTCTTCACACAGTCTTTGCAAGGAAATGGAGGCCCTAAACCTCCGTGTCATTAACCATGGCACTCAGGCAACCATCGAGGCTAAGCCCTTGCTCATCGTTCAGATCTGTAAATCACAGGCAGAGGACGCCGACATTAGAGCCCTCAAGAAGAACATGAGAAGGGGAAAACCCGTTGTCGAGGCCATGGGCCCCAGGTACCTCATGAGAAGCATTTGGTCCACTCGGACAAAGGATCGGTCTAACCATGTAATTAGGGACATAATAGAACTCGGCACACATAACCTTGTATGACAAGGAAAGGATATAGTCCTAGTCAGGCACGTTGTATTCCTAGAAGGAAATCCCTTGGTCGGAGTCTGACTGAGATTCCTATTCTATAACCCTGTCCCCCGGTATATAAGAGGAGGTAGGATGCCCCTTGAGGGCATAGCGAAAATCTCACTAGAGAAACCTGTGGAGGCCATGGGCCTCGGGTACCTCATCACAAGCATATGGGCCACTCGGATAGAGGATGGGCCAATACTTGTAATTAGAGATATGATAGCACCCGATAGATTTTGCCTTGTACAGAAAGGAATATACAGTCTTAGCCGGGTAAGATGTATCTCTAAGAAGGAAATCTCTTGGCCGTATCCGGCTGGGATTCCTATCTTGTACCCCTGTCCCCCAGTATATAAGGGGAGGCAGGGCGCCCCATGAGGGCAGAAGATTATTGATTGACACAAATCCTCAGAGGAATAACATCACAACTGGACGTAGGGTATTACCTCACATCGAGGGCCTGAACCAGTATAAAATCTCTTTGCGTTCCTCTGCAGTCCAACGAGTTTCCTCTTGCCGAGTAGCCCTATAGTTATATTGCCGGTGTAAAACATCGACAGTTGGCGCGCCAGGTAGGGGCTTTGGTGAGTTCCACATCTACAAGCTCGATGGATCCAGCAACCAGAGTCAATGGCGACAAGTTCTCCCCTGGAGACACGATAACCTTCGGCAGCCTTGACTTCATCGCCGACCAGATCGGCAACCTCACCTTGGCCGAAGCAGATCCAATCCAACCGGCCGAGGAACCAGCCGACTCCGCACTAGTCGGCTCACAAGACGCTGCAGTCACCTTCACCGATCTACTGTGGCAATCTTTCACTTCGCCAAGCCTTGGGACAACCCACTCTTTTGGCGTCCGACTCGCGCTAGGCCTTGAGCCAGCCTGGGCCGGGCTAGGAAGGGGGGAGATCGTCAACCTCCCGCATGAGCTTGGCAACGCCGTAGATCTACACTACATGCGGCAGACCCGATCCCCCACGGTTCAGTTTGGACACGGCTCAGAGTCATTTCAGATTGGATCTAGGGAGGTCGGAGTCGTTCTTACTCCAATAAATTACTCGGACTCCGACTCTAAGTCGGACAATGGTTCGAACGCTAGTTCAGACTCCAGTCTGGCAAGTTTTCTCCTGCCCCGCGAGATCTTCATGGCTTCAACACCACCACCCGAGGTACGCCGACTACAAGAAGAGCAGCAGGAGGAGGCACGCCGACTACGACAATAGGAGGAAGCTGACCGCGAGGCTCGCAACGACGGGCTACGCAAGGCTGGGCGAGCCGCCCAGCAACAGATTCTCCAGACCAAAGTCGGCGACCACGACGTCTTCGTCACGCCAAAACAGAACGTCGTGGCCGCCGCAACCCTGCTAGACACGCTCCAGCTCGGGCCAGATCATCAGGCCACCCTGACTATCGCTAAGATCAAGGCGATGATTACAGCTACGGCCTGCCAGCAGCAACAGTAGTTGGGCGACACGCTTGTACCGACCAACCGGTCGGGTTCTCCGGCAGCAGGCTCATCTACATCAGCTCGGCGCCGAGCGGCTGGCTCAAGTCAGCAACATGAGGAGTCGAGCCAAACGTCACTCGGCGACACCAACAACAACAACTAGTAGCGCCACCAGTACGATCGCCGGCCTAACCAAGATCTCCGAGTCCGGCTACAACGTGATCTCCGCCACACCATCAATGCTCAGCGCCATGAACGCAAAGAAGACGAGCGTCGCCGACAGGAGGACAACTACGAACGCTTCGGCCTCGACTACGAGCGGTATAACCGTCGTAACAGGAGCCGGAGCCCTCACGAAGACGAAGGCATTCCAGCCTTCACCCACGAGCTCTAGGACGTCAACTGGCCGTCGGGCTTCAAGCCTACGGGGATCGAGAAATATGACGGCAAAACCAACCCCAAGTCCTGGCTCACCGTATACACCCTGGCAATCCGAGTTGCCGGTGGTGACTACAAAGCCATGGCTAACTACCTCCCTGTGGGCACCCCGGAAATGCATTATGGAGAGTAATTATTATGACAACGCGAAATATTTAGATGGATGGGATCTCAAATAAAAACCAATTAAGTACAATAACCATCCATCCTCATCGCAGCCTTGCCATAATATTTACCCAATCACAATACAATTCCAACGCGCCGAATTCAAAAATAAAGAGATATTTGGAGAGTTGATTCACCAGTCCGAAACAGTGAAGTGTGCCCGTCAAACCACATGAAGACGGCGACCAAACACGATACACACTTCTGGGGACATGGTCTACGGTTGAACCAACATCCATGTATCTCATCATTTCTAAATTCATACTCATGTTCAGCTAGTCCCCAGGAAAGAGACAAGCCTCACACTTTCATCGCAAGCAATTGATAAACATCACAAGTACTCTAAATATGGATAAACGAGCAGCAGGGTTATATATATATTACATAGAGGGCTCACACCCTAATTCATCACAAAGTAACCCAAAAGATAGCAGCGGAAAATATAAACATAAAAGATAAACCAGTGGTGCCATCACCAAACCACAGGACAACCGACTGGGGATAGAGCACAACTTCGACTACATATTATCCTCGCCACCCTTGGCGGGATAATAGTAGACCACATCAGTGTCGTCAATATCCTCACCTGAAAGGTATGCAGCATGAGTACAACAAATACTCAGCTAGACTTATATAATAATAATAGAACAAAGGAGTAATGCTAGTCTCTACATCAAGAAGTATGACTATGTCGATCTGATTTTGCATAAAGCTGATTTTATTGAGCAAGTAATACATTTAAAACATAAGCAATTGTGAAATAGCTCAATCTGAAAATTTAGGATAGCAAGCTTATAGTTCTGAAATGAAAGTAAAAATGAGCACAATCCCATGCTCTAACATCAACAATGGGCCACCATTGCCCAAATAATTAAGCTACATAAGCATACCATCTTTCATGGCTAAACCAAGCCATATTTAACATCAAAGCCTTTCATATAAACCCATCCATCCATGACTATCCTAAGTCATGATATAACCACATAATTCCCATAACTACATATCCCAAGTTTGATGCTAACATGACTGAGGAACACATCAAGCGGTCGTCCGTAACCGTGGACACGTCTATTCGAATAGTTCTTACTCTGATCAGAGGTGTACATCTTTACCCACACGATGTGATAGAAGCCAAACGGCTACACTCTAGTTTGATCTGTACATATCGGAACCCACACTCTACACATTGAGTGCGGACTAGAGGTCACAACAAAACCTTTTGCACGCTTAGCCCCAACCACTTAAACCACGTCTGGGCCCCCGACGACTTAGTCGTGCGTGTGTGGTGACTAAGGCGGGCTCACCATCGCGGGAGGCACCTCCAGCCAAAACCAGGCGCGCTCGAGGCCCTCCAAAGGAAATCCCTCCTCACGACTGACGGACGGGCGTAGATGGCTACAGCCTCTCGTGCTGCTGAGTTAAGCCGTCCCATTCCCGACGTATGGAAGTACGTAGGGTACTTGAATAGACGTCAACATGTTTGGTCCTTAACAACCCAGACAGAGCTACTTGCATTGGGGAAACACCATCCCGTCATCGCCCTATCATCCGTCCAAGTCAAACATATTTTCAATTATTATTCAGAGGTTATTCTTTTCAGATTTTAACCCATCCATTCGCTTTAAACTAGTTTTGAACCGATAGCTCCATCTATCGGATTTCTCTAAGTCTAGAAATAAGCATGGCTAAGCATTCGGTAAAATAAAAGTATCCCAAAGTCCTTAACCAGGGGTGACAAGGTATAAACATGGAATCAATAACCAAGGAATGGAAATGCATACAAATGGTAATATAAACTCTACCCCTTTTTCCCCATTTTAACAAGACTGAAACATGCATATAGATATTTCCTTCGCAAACAATTCAATTTATGGAAAATATAGGTTCAATATGCTTAGATGCTTGCCTTGCTGCAGCGAGTGGTCACACTCAACTTCTGGTTCTTGCTCCACATACTCCGAATTGTCTGAATCTACCGATAAAAAGCGGATATGCAAATAAGAATTAATTAAATATGCATATGCAAAAATGATCAATAAATGCTTAGATAAATACAGTAGGTAGGCCACATTCTAAAGTGAATTTTAGTGAAAGAATCATTTCAAAATCTTTTACGGTTTATGAGTTACAAAAATAACAAGATGAAAGGGCTGAAAATGGCATTTTGTAATTATTTATATTGTAACTTTAAGTTATTATATTTGACTGACATGTTCTATTAAGATTTCAAGAAGGCATGTATTTTTATATAAAATAGCATAACCTACTGGTTCCAACAAAATTAGGTTCACTGGATTTTGATTTAAATTGATTAGTTATGAATTTTACAAGTTTATCAAAAAGGAAAGTTAGAAATCACTTAGGCCTATTTTGGGAGGTAGTTTTGTCAAAAACAATTTATCTACAGCAAAGGTTACAATTTTCTGAGTTAAACAAGAGTGGTTTCATATTTTTAGCAGTTAGGATGAATTTTCTAGAAATTTATAAACTTCTAGGTTATAAAGAGGTATACAAAAGGTATTTTTATTTTTAGAGAAAAATCCTACACAGAAGTTCTCACCTTTTATTTTACAAAATTAAAGAGAACATTTTTATGAATCCATATAATTTTGGTTCACCTCAAAAGGAGTTATAATGGATTTTATAGAAATATTTCAAGTTCTTAAGCACAAAATAGGTTATTTTTGCTTCATATTATTTTATGGATATTTTTTGTACAGAAGTGGTATTATTTTATCTCACAGCATTAAAGTTCACCAAATTACAGAACTACAAAAAATTGGTTTCACTCAAAAAGGAGTTAAAATGAAATAGTTATGGATTTTCCAAATTTGGTAAATTTTCTGTTGGAAATTAAATCGGTTAATCTTTTCTTCTCTTTTCCTTATTTTTCCTCAGTTGGGGCCCATCTGTCGGCGGCACCAAAACAGAGGAGGCGCAGGTTGGCTAGGCCAGCAAGCTTCTCAGCGGCGGCGACGGCGAACGGCGGCGTTTCAGACGGCGCAGCCAAAAGAGAAAAAGAAGAGGAGTCTCGGGCGAAGCTGTAGGTGGTCGCCTTGCCACCTTGTGTGACCGGAGTCGACGACGGCGGAGGCGGCAGACTAGCTCGGGTTGCATATGGACGTGCCAAAACAGCCACAAACCGAGCCAGGAAAATAATGGAAAAAGCGCTAGGGGTCATGAGGAGGCTCACCGTGCTTCGGGATAGGCTGGGCGAGCTCGCGTGAGGTCCGACGACGGCGAAGTACTCCCGGCGGTGGCAAGAATCGGCAAGGTGATGACGATAGCTATCTTCAGCTAACCAACTAGCAATTTAAACCATGCAAGAGGTTAGTGAGGCCACGAGGAGGCTACTCACGCGAGGAATCAGATGATAGCTCAACGGTGTAGTGGGAACAGTCACGGCAGATCTCGGCTGGAGCCGGAGAAGATGACGGCCGATCTCCTCGCTCGGGGCTTTGCAGTTCAATTCCTCTGGTCGGCGGGCTCCTGGAGGTGAGGCGACGTTGGAGGTGCGGTGGTTCGGTCGGCAGTGTACTGGGTCGGCCGGAACGGCGACAACCCGAGCAGCGGCGGTTCGGCAGCGCAGAGAGCAGGGACGGCGGCACCAGGGCGACTTCGACCAGCAAATTTGGGGCGGCCAAGTGCAAAAATGGAACTGTCAGAAGGCTTAGATCATGTTCCTGAGGCTTAGAAGGGATGAAGCTCACCGGAGCTAGCTCGAGCTCGGTCGAACACCTTCGGTGGTGAAGAAAATGCTTCTGTCTTCGGCGGTTCTAGGGCTAACAGAGCCAGTCTCTTGCCAGAACGTGAGGAGGGAGAGGAGTAGAGCTTGTTGGCGTGGTTTGCAACGAAATGGTCGATGCTCTCCAGGAATGGAGCTTGGTTGGCTAGATCAGTAGGCAGAGAGAGTCAGAGGGAAGAAGAAGGAGAGGAAGACACGTCTGCCATGCAAATGCTGAGGTGCCTCCATTCCACAGTGTCCTTGGTGGGTCCCACATGTAAGAGAGTATTTTTCTACACACATTTGGCTAGGTTCAGTCTATGATTTGTGGGCCCTTGTAGTGAAAACCTATGGAGAGGAGAGGGGTGTGGGTAGCAATCTTGGTGAAACACACTGTCCCATGCTGTGGTAAGGTTGAGAAGTGGGCCAGAGTCCTATGGGTCCCACTGGTCAGTGACTTGAGAGAGGAGAAAACTCTAGAGACTCTCTGGAAAAGTGTACTAGACAGCTGTCTTGCATCTGTGATCTCAGCAGGTTACCAAGGGGTAGAATTCATGGAAAAATTATTGGAGGTAGAGAAAGATGTGTTTAACCTGCCGACCAAATTTCAGGTTTAGAAGTGGTCTGGTTCATCTTTGGTGAAATTGCAAAGTAGGCATAAAGACCCAGTTTTTCTGCAATGTAATTTATGTCCCTAGGGCTTTGCTCCTATTATTTCATGTGACTTCTTTGGGAATTAAATTGAGCCAAAATTACTGGTGGTAGGGTTCTTGTTGACACACCTTTTGGTAGAATTGCACTACCTAATTAATCTTTATTTTTATTTGGTGAATTTTAGAATTAAACCAATTTATTTTAGCTAGCTTCCTAGTTTTGCTGTTTTGAGGGATTTTATTGGGGTGGCTATGGAAGTGATAAAATCATGTAAAATCTACAGTGGATCAATTATGTGGGATAGTGTTCACAGGAATTTTTCCATGATTTTATGTGCAACCAAACATTCTTAGAAAATCCTTAGACTATACAAATTCATATGTCAAAGAAAAGAACACTGGCTGAAGTTTGTTGGAAAATTTAATGGGTCCAAACTAATGAATTAACTTCTGGAAAAATTATATTAATTCATGATGAATAAACTGATATTTGAATCAATTATCTCCCATATACACTTCTGTTCAATCTGATGTACTTTTTAGTAGTGTTTGGTTTTTGCCGATTAGGGTTTAATTAAAGCAACTTTAATTTACATGAAGTGACAAAGCAAAAACTAAATTGTGCACTCTAATGACAGTTGGGCATACACCAATTACCTGAGATTAAATCTAGAACTGTGACACTCCTAGTCGCCCTAGCCGACTCGGCGAGGACATGGCTAACAGGGCTCCCGAGGCGGTCGATCGGTTCCTAGGGAGAACTCAGGCAGCGCTTTATCGCTAACTTTCAAGGGACCTACGAGAGGCTATCTTCAGAACATGATCTATATCAGCTCCACCAGAAGAAGAATGAGTCTCTACGAGAATTTATCAAGAGGTTCTCTGAGAAGCGTAACAAGATCCCCATGATCACGAACGAGGCCGTCATCGCTGCCTTCTGCAAGGGAGTAAAGGATGCCCCCTTCATCGCGAAGTTCACTCGGAAGCCACCATCCTCCATCCGGGCTCTTTTCGACATGGCAAATAAATATGCCGACTCGGCTGAAGCAGTCGCCGAGGCCCTCGATGAGAAGAAAGAGTCCCGACAGAAAGAACAAAAGGCGAAAGCCGACAAAGAGCCATCCCAAAACAAGTCCAGCAACCGCAAGCGGAAGTCGGACAACGAGGTGGCCAACATGGAGTGCACTCGGTCGTGGCCCCAACAGAATAATGACTACCAGAAGGTCATGAATGGGCCATGCCCCTTCCACCCCAAGGGCAAGCATGCGGCCAAAGACTGCTTCATGCTCAAGAAGTTTGCTTCCAAGCAGGCTTCAACGACTGGCGCCAACAAGAGCAAAGACAAGCCAGATCAGGACCTGGCCGACGATTTCCAAGATCCCTAGGCTGAGTTAAACCACATCTTTGGAGGGCCGTCCGCGTATGACTCTAAGCGCAAACAGAAGCTAATAGCACGCGACGTCAACGCCATCTCTACGACAGACGCCCCCCAATATTTGCGCTGGTCAGACGTCCATCACGTTCACCTGCGCTGATCATCTAGATCGGGTTTCACACCCAGGACGCTATCCACTCGTCCTGGACCCGGTCGTCAAGAACATCAAGTTGAAGAAGGTTCTCATAGATGGAGGCAGCACGCTCAACATCCTCTTTGCCAAGACCATGGACCCATTTGGTTTTCCAAGAATAGACCAGTTCTGGTCCGGAAGAAAAACGGTAAATGGCGCATGTGCGTCGACTACACCGATCTCAACAAGGCGTGTCCCAAGGACCCATTTGGTTTTCCAAGAATAGACCAGGTGGTGGATTCAATTGCAGGGTGCGACCATCTCAGTTTTCTCGACTGCTACTCGGGATACCACCAAATCAGCCTAAGGAGGACTGCCTAAAGACGTCTTTTATCACGCCGTTTGGAGCGTATTGCTACATCACTATGCTATTCGGTTTGAAAAACGCTGGGGCAACATATCAACGGGCAATTCAGCGGTGTCTACACACTCAGATCGGGTGCAACGTGGAAGCCTATGTCGACAACGTGGTCATCAAGACCAAGTCCAAAGAAGACCTCACCGCTGACCTGGAAGAAACCTTCCAAAATCTTCGAAGATTCAAGATGAAGTTGAACCCGAAAAAGTGCGCCTTCGGTGTGCCATCCGGCAAGCTACTCGGCTTCATCGTCTCACATCGTGGCATCGAGGCCAACCCAGAGAAAGTCAACGCAATCAAAAACATGGCACCCCCGACTACCCAGAAGGACGTACAAAAGCTGACAGGCTGCATGGCAACACTCAGCCGATTTATTTCCCGACTGGGCGAACGGGGCATGCCTTTTTTCAAGCTATTGAAGAGAGCAGACAACTTCCATTGGACTCCCGAAGTCCAGCAAGCCTTCGAAGACTTCAAGCAATTTCTCACATCACTCCCCGTGTTGGCGTCACCCATGCCCCAAGAACCGCTAATGCTATATCTGGCGGCAACTACTCAAGTAGTCAACACGATGCTGGTGGTCGAGCGATCCAAACAGGGTCACATCCAGAAAGTCCAAAGGCCAGTCTACTTTATCAGCGAAGTCCTTGCCGACTCGAAGACGAGATACCCGCAGGTCCAAAAGCTACTCTATGGCCTACTCATCACTGTCCGGAAGCTGGTGCACTATTTCCAAGCACATCAAGTCACAGTGGTCATATCGTTTCCACTCGGGGACGTCCTACATAACCGCAAGGCCATCGGCCGAATCGCTAAATGGGCACTCGAATTGATGGCGTTCGACATCACCTTTCAGCCACGGACAGCAATCAAATCACAAGCTCTAGCCGACTTCGTGGCCGAGTGGACAGAAGTTCATATGCCTACATCAATAGCGAAGCTAGAGTACTGGACAATGTACTTTGACGGTTCTCTACGGATCAGTGGCGCTGGGGATGGCGTCGTACTGACGTTGCCCACCGGCGAAAAACTCAAGTATGTTCTACAAATCCACTTCCCGGCTTCCCACAACGTCGCCGAATACGAGGCACTTATCCACGGGCTCCGCATTGCTATATCACTCGGCATACGTCGGATGGTTGTGCGCGGGGATTCTCAACTTGTGGTGAACCAGGTCATGAAGGACTGGACATGTCTCAACGACACCATGGTGGCATACTATCAGGAGGTTCGCAAGCTGGAAAATAAGTTCGATGGGCTGGAGATAACACACGTCCTACGACAATACAATGACGCAGCAGATGAATTGGTAAATATGGGATCCAATTGAGAAGCGGTCCCGACAGAGATCTTTGTCAAGCAACTCATGGAGCCGTCAGTCAAGAAGAAACCAGTGCCAGAGCAGCCGGGAGGCGAACCTACCCCGGCAACAGAAGAGGTGCTGCACGTATGTCAAGATTGGCGGACTCCTATTCTCAAATTCATCCAGGACGATGAACTCCCAGAAGATCGCAGTCAAGTCGAACAAATCAAACATCGAAGAAAGAGTTTCCTAATCATTGGAGAAGACTTGTACCGAAGAAGTGCATCCGGTGTCCTCATGCGCTGCATCACCACCGAGGAGGACAAGTAGATTCTACACTCGATCCACTCGGGCATATGTAGCAACCATGCCGCATCCAGGACGTTAGTCGGAAAGGCTTACCGGCAGGGATTTTTCTGGCCAACAACAGTAACAGATGCCAAAGACATTTTCCGCACATGCAAGGGTTGCCAGTTCTACGCAAAACAAACCAACCTCCCAGCCCAAGAACTCCAAACAATCCCAATCTCTTGGCCCTTCGCAGTATGGGGGCTTGACATGGTCGGGCCTTTCAAGAAAGCGCCAGGAGGGTTCACACACCTGTTCGTCGCAGTGGATAAGTTCACCAAGTGGATTGAGGCCAAACCCGTTGCAACTATAACAGCGGCACGAGCAAAGGACTTCATCATAAGTATATTATACCGATTCAGGGTCCCTAACCGCATCATCACAGACAACGGTACTTAGTTCACGGGCGGCGTTTTTCAAGATTTCTGTGACGAGTTCGGCATCAAGATCTGCTATGCGTCTGTGGCACACCCACGGAGCAACGGGCAGGTTGAACGAGCCAATGGTATGGTCCTACAAGGTATCAAGGCCAGGATATTCGACCGACTACCAACCATACGCGGGCCGGTGGGTCCAAGAGCTCCCATCTGTTCTCTGGTCTCTCAGGGCAATCCCCTTTCTTTCTGGTCTACGGTGCCGAGGCTGTGCTACCAACCGAGTTAAGAGTTCGCTCTCCGCAGTTCGGGCTTACTCAGAAAAACATCTCCAACAATACCCGATTGGTCGAACTAGATCAGTTGAAAGAAGCAAGGGATATCGCAACAATCCAGTCGGCAAGGTATCTTCAAGGCCTGCGTCACTACCACAATCGCAATGTCCGTGGCCACGCCTTTTTAGTCAGAGATCTCGTCCTGAGAAAAATACAAACCACCAAAGACAGGCACAAACTATCCCCAATCTGGGAAGGCATTCATTATAAGCCGAGGTCACGGCACGACCTACCGACTAAAGACAGAAGACGTGCCCTCATTGGCAACTCATGAATATGAGAACAACTACGTCCTGTCTATACCTGAGTTTTATAAATTTCTTGTGTACAGTTTTCCTCTGACTCACTACCCGCTTGTTTCAACTGAGTGAGTCGGGCTGCATGTATTACATGTGCTTGTCAATTAATATACGAGCCTTTTACTTAAGTTACGAAGTTTTACTACGACCTTTCTATGCCTGCCCGAGTACAGCTTCTGTGGTGAACACTTTTATAAGTTCCTAGATTAACTCGGTGTAGGCTATATGTCGAGTAAGCAATGACAACTGAGTAATAGTCTAAAGCTTGCGGCATTCCACATATATTTACACATTTCTTACAAAAAACTTATATACACACCGACTGCATGATATACTGTTTTACATACCCAGTCCCGGTGATAATCTCTTCAATCGGCCTCGCCTTGGCTATCAGCTCCAGCGCCTCTCAGAGTCGTCTCCTCGGCAAACCCCTCCTCGATGGCTTCAATATCTGCCCTTGGGTAGAGGACTTCGGTCATTGCCAAGGTCGCCACGCCGCAATAACATGCTCATCTGATACCTCTTTAGGGCACTCGTGCATCTTTAAGGTGCTCTCCAGTTGAAGATGGTGCTGGAGCTGGTCCCCACAGGGCGAGGATCCATCAAGTCAAGGAGCCTTCATGGACTCGCAAGGTTTCCCGTGACTCCTTGACTGCCCTTGATCTCTTCTGCGAAAGCCTAAACTGGATCTAGAGCTGCTCTAGCACTACCTGGGTTCACCCACAAGTAAACTTGTCAAACAAAGCTGCAGATGGAGTAATCAATGGATTGCTTAAGATTAATGTCAGGACGAAGACTTACTCTTGTAGTCGGCCTCCCACTTGGCAATGGTCTTCTCTAGTTCAACTTTTCCCTTCTCGAGCTCAGTTTTGCCTTTGTCAGGCGGCCTTGTCCTTCTCAAGTTCGGCCCTAGCTCTTTCGGCCTCCTTCAGCTGGATTTCTCCCTCTGTTCGAGTCTTTAACTCAGCTTCGAGGGTTGCACGACAGATTAGTCAAGGACTCAACGTTGCAGTCAAGACAACACTGGGCAGTTGGGAACAACACAGCTGGAGAAATATACTAAGGATCTGGTCAGAAAGATACATCTCGGGGGCTTACCTCTTATCTCTTTGGCTTTGTCCCAATTTTCAACCCTGAGCTGAGTAACGGAGTCCCTCAGCCAAGACTCCCTCTCCTGGCTGCGCCCTTCTACTTCGGCCTTGTTAACGCCAAAATTTGGTATGGGTCGTTACCATGTTCGGTTAAGGAAAGAAGCAATATCAGCCATTGGAAACTAATCCAGAAGAGTCCGAGCTTGGGAAGGAATCGTGAAGACCACGTTATGGCAGTCAATTACTTTATCTATAAATTAGGTAGTTTTAATACTTTTTAGAGAAACCTGATCACGTGTCCGATCAGGACTTGTTAGTTTTCCTTTTATAGATAGGAAATTCGTGTGTCGTGTCCTATTAGGACTATAATAACTCGGGGTATATATACGTATGCCCGGGTACCTTGTAAATCATCCACACAGATCAATCAAATTCGGCGCATCGCCACCCTTTCGACGGGTTCTTGCTTCTCGAGCGGGGCTGCATCGGTTAGGTCCGAACTCCTGCGAGAGGGTAAGACTCGTCACCCCTTACCCAGGTGTATGCCCCTGTCTACGGCTGCATCGGTTCGGTTCGATCTCTTAGGCCGATCAGGTATATCACATCACGCGTGCATAGTTTTCATCGGTTTACTGGAAATAGTTTATCGTCAGTTTGTGCTGCATCGGTTGGGTCCGACCTACTAAACTGAGTGATAAGTTGTTTCTGCTAGGCCGATGGCTCCTGTGCAAGCGTCTTATCAGAATGTATAGCCGGTAAGTTATCATACATCACAGTTGCATTAGGTTTATCGGCTCGTTGAGGTTCTTACTATTATCGATCTGTGCTGCATCAGTTAGGTCTGAACTACTAGATCGATAATAATAGACTTATCCTTGTCGAGCCAATCGGTGTATATGCGACGTTCTATCGGAGTGCTTAGCCGATAGGTTATCTTTTTATAAAGCCGACTGTATTATCCTTACTGCTTTGGTCATCTATATTATCATCGGTTTTCTAGCTGATGCACATGCGTTTCCTCGGCAGTCGGCTAGCTTACTATCTTGCTTATCTATTTTATCATCGGCTCCTAGCCGGTGCATATGTTACACTGACATCTTGTCTATTTGTTCATAGCGCTATTGGTTTCCTAGCCGATACACAGGCGCTATCGGCTATCGGCTACGAGGAGCTTATATCAGTCCGTATCGGCCGATAGCCGATTGTGCAATTACTGCTGGTAGCCGGACACAAGGACCAACAAGGACCTGGACGCGAGCACGCTAAAGACAAGGGCCCGGGTACAGGTGTAGCTGGTGTGCGAGCACTGTTGGCGCCATCGGCTGAAGGAAGACTCTATCGGCTTATCGGCCGACGCGGGCACGAAGGCCTGGGCACGGGCATTACCTTTGGTACAAGAGCTGACGGCGATCGGCTGGAAGGAATCCGTATCGGCTTACTGGCCGATTGGATCGGTGATCTAATTTCTTTATCTCCTTGTCAGTTGCTGGGTCAAATTGACTGGCACGCCTACGAACCTCAAGACTTTAGGACCTGCACTGGAGCTAAGCAGATCTCCCAGGCCTTCGCGTGTCATCAGACGCCGAACCAGATCGCCAGCACACGTTTTTGGCACACCCGGCAATTTTCGGTGTCAACAGGCCTTCAAGGCCTGGAGCTGGTCCAACTCTTGGAGCTGAGGGGCGACCCGGATCAAGACTTCGCTCATCTTCTCCGAGCAATCAACAAGTTTCTACTCAGGAAAAAACAGAGCAAAACAAAGTTAGTTGTCAGATCACTCATGTGAGCAAGATA
Source organism: Oryza meyeriana var. granulata (assembly GCA_003991445.1). NCBI lineage: Eukaryota > Viridiplantae > Streptophyta > Magnoliopsida > Poales > Poaceae > Oryza > Oryza meyeriana. Next base: position 53,238 of record RYFJ01002205.1, read on the forward strand.
ACCAAGACTACAGTACGACGAAGGTCATGCCTGGATCCCCTGAGACGCAGCGAGTGTAGCGTGTAGCAAGCTTTCGCACTCCCTCTCCATCGCAACCTCATCATGCTTATAACTCCTTTCTGTTCCATCGGGCGCCGTCCAGTGGAACGTCCACGGGAACTTGTGAGGAGGAGCTTCAAGCCTGGGGAGGTCCGGTTTATCCGAAGGAGGAGACAGCGACGACGACGATGACGACGACCAGGATGGCGACGGACTCCTGGCCCCCAACTCGGCGGCCTCCAGGGCCTCAATAGTTGGCTCAGGAGCTGCAACTGTGGCTTCGACAACAGGCGCCGGCTCAGGGGCTGAAGCAGCAGCTTCGGGAACCGTCCCTTGGTCGGCCGGGGTTGCCAACCCTGCAGTCGAAACGGTCACAACCTCTGCGACCAGGCCTGCCGCCGGCTCAGCAGGCATGCTCGCCGGCTCTGGATCAGCGGGGGCAGGGTCGACAGAAGAGGCAGTCGGCGTAACCTCCTTAAGATTTATGTAGACCCGCTTCCTACATAACAAGTCAAGCATCAAGGCGCAACAATGCTGAACATGATTTTCAGAAGACACAGAATGGCCTACCTCTTGGAGAACTTGAGCTTTTGTCCGGGAGATCTAGAGGGCGGCACTGGAGGGCCACTGGCTGTTGGCCTGAGGTGCGGCAGTCGCGGCGGCACCTCTGTCCTGGTCGGCCCCGTTCACGGTGTGGTCGGCTGGGGCCCTTGGGTGCTCGGCGGCGCTGGGGTCGACCCTGTACTAGGCCGCGCTTGGGTTGGGCTCAATGTTGCTGAGCTCAACCGCACCGGTCCCGGTCTGGGACTCGATGGCCTGGGCGCTGAGCCGGCGGGGTCTCTTACCCTTAAACTCCCGGCTGCGGCACTCGGCTTCACAACCTTCCCCTTGCCCCGATCTACAATGGGCTTCTTCCCCGCTCTCTCGGAGTCGGGCTGGGCGACATGAGGACTTCTCGGCCTTTTCTTCGATTTCATGGCCAACAACGGACGGGAGTCATCATCAAACTCCTTGCACCACTGCAAACGATTCCATAATATATATCACACAATGTTGGATAATCATGGATACATGTCTACAAGCATTCATTACGGAAGAGAAGCAGATGTTACCTCGGGTTATAAGCCGCGATGCAGCGCTCCGCGTCCTCCGTCTCGATCACCCCATTGGAGAAATAGGTGAACAAGATCTCGGTCACTTCTTGCTGGCTGATCACCTCTCAGCTTTCTCGGTCGGGGTCATCTTTCCCTTGATAGTCCCAGCAAAACTCGCTCCTCAACTTCAGCGGCTAAATGCGCTGGGTCAGGAAACGCTTGTCCACCCAAGGGCCGGTCAGGCCGGCTTCCTTAAACTTCTCCAACCTGGCCAGCAACTGATGTACCTAGCCCATCTCTTCGAAGGTCGGGTCCGATGACCAATTGGGCGAGATTGTCGGGGGCTTTGAATGCAGGCAGGGAGGGCACTAGATCGGAACAATAAAACCACTCCTTGTGCCAGCCTTTCAAGGAGGACTTCAAAGGAAGGCTGATATATACCTTTTTCATCTCACTTCTTAATTGAAGGCCAGCCCCCCCAATTACCTAAACCATGTTCTTGGAGGGTTGGGGCTTTATGTGGAATAAGTGCCTAAAGAAGTTGAGGTGGGGTTCTACGCCCAAGTAGCACTCGCAGAGAGTCACAAATATTGAGATTTGCATGATCGAGTTGGGATTCAGATTCACCAACTCCAATCCGTAAAAATTAAGAAGACGGTGGAAGAACTCGGAAGAAGGGAGAAACAAACCCCGGTCAAAGAAAGAGGCAAAAACAACAGTTTCGCTGGATTGGGGATTTGGGACCGACTCACCCTCGGCCGGCCACCAGCGGATAAAGTCGTGGCTCTGCAGCCGCAGCGATCTCTCCAACCTCTCTAGCTTCGACCGGCTACAATCCGAGGTCGGCCACCTAGCATCTGACACCCCAACAGAATCTGGCACCTTCGGCATAGCTAGGGAGACAAGAAATTTGGGGGAAATATAGTCGGGGGCTTGGAGTGGACAAATGGATGCGGAATCGCTCGAGCTTTGGTGGGGAGGAGCAAGCAATGGCGAACCCTAGCGAAGCAGAAAGCAAAATTTTGGCGCGGAGCTGGGAAGACGAAACGATTGGTCGCGTGGGGAAGATAGAGGAATCTTTTCTCTCTCCCTCAGCCTTTATAGAGCCTGTGCCGACTAAATGGACTTGGGCCTACACAGTTGACACTGGGCCACCGAAGATATGAGTTCCTACAGTAGCACGCTCAATATGGGCCGCTGGCAAGCTGAGTTAAAATCGCAATGCTGATGCTACCAACAGGAACAGATGAGGTAAACAGATATGCTTCATGAAGGCCTAATTGCTAAACACATGTGTTTGGGTATCTGTCTTATCCACCAGGTATTGAGGATATATCCTTATAAGGATCACAAGCTGGTCTTCATTAAAATTGGGGATGTAGGTATCTTTCTCGAGTATACCTGACCACGCAATGGATTAATTTTCATAAAATGGTACTCGGCCTACATGCTTGGCCACCAGTTGCCATAAGCAACATTATTCCAGCTGATATGATGCTGAAGAGTCTAGCTCTCGAGTGGGACGCCACCTGGGAAAGACTATAAACCCCTTTTTCCAGCTGACATGAAGCTAAAGAGTCCCATATACAAGTGGCATGCTACTCGGCAAGACTATAAATCATATTCCGGTTGACATGATACCGAAGAGTCTGATATACCAGTAGTAATCTACTCAGGAAAGACTGCAAGGTTAAAGATCTTTGACTTTATGTTTAATTGTCTTCACAATTAAGCACAAAGTCAGGGGCTACACCTAATAGGTGCGCCTATTCGGTGCACACTATTCATACACCAACATGAAGCCCTTCATAGCCTCGTTGCCAGCTGACGTGAAGCAGGACTCGGGAAGAAGAAGCACTCAGACCAGGAGTACTCGGGAGCAATGCACTCAGGCAATCTTCACCGTGGAGGACGAGCACTCGGCATTAGCTGTGACTCAACTATGAAGGTCTCAGGGGCTACTGTAGAGGCCATGGGCCCTGGGTACCTCATCACAAGCATATGGGCCACTCGGATAGAGGATGGGCCAATACTTGTAATTAGAGATATGATAGCACCCGGTAGATTTTGCCTTGTACAGAAAGGAATATACAGTCTTAGCTGGGTAAGATATATCTCTAAGAAGGAAATTCCTTAGCCGTATCCGGCTGGGATTCCTATCTTGTATCCCTGTCCCCCAGTATATAAGGGGAGGCAGGGCGCCCTATGAGGGCAGAAGATTATTGATTGACACAAATCCTCAGAGGAATAATATCACAACTGGACGTAGGGTATTACCTCACATCGAGGGCCTGAACCAGTATAAAATCTCTTTGCGTTCCTCTGCAGTCCACCGAGTTTCCCCTTGCCGAGTAGCCCTATAGTTATATTGCCGGTGTAAAACATCAACAAAACCTCAAAGGCAATACACCACAACTGGACGTAGGGTATTACCTCATCTCGAGGGCCTGAACCAGTATAAATTGTTTTGTGTTCCTTTGCAATCCATCAAGTTTAGGTCTCACGAGTAGCCTTATATTATTATTGCCGATACAAAACATCGATAGTTGGCGCGCCAGGTAGGGGCCTCGGCGAGATCATCTTCAACAAGCCTGATGGATCCACTCACTAGAGTCAACGGCATCAACTTCTTCCCCGGACAAACAATCACCTTCGGGAGCCTCGACTTCATCGCCGATGAATTCAGCAACCTTACCCTGTCCAACTAGGATTCGATCCGATCCAATCAGTCAAGGATCAAGCCGACTCCGCGCCGGTCGACCTACGTAATGTTGCAGCGATCTTCGGCGACATGCTGCAGCGATATCCAATATGCCCAAATCTAGGGACAACTCTTTCTTTCGGTGTTCGACTCGGACTCGGTTTTGAGCCAGCCATGATCGGGCTAAGAGAGGAGGAGATCGTTAATCTCCCATTCGAACTCGGCAATGCCGCGGATAACTTCAATCAGCATTTGACGCGGCAAAGCCGATCCCCTAGAGTTCAACTCGGATATTGCTCAGAGCCGCTCGAGATTGGATCTAGGGAGGTTGGGGTCGTTATTACCCCCCTCAACTATTCCGACTCCGACTCTCAGTCGGACTTCAACTCTAAGTTGGACAGCAGCTCGGCAAGCTTCTCTCTGCCACGTGAATCTTTATGATATCCGAGGGTTCAACTCCCACTCATGAGGCACGCCGACTACGAGAACAACAAGAGGAGGAAGCTAGTAGACTACGAGAACAACAGGAGAAAGACGCAAGATGCTTACAGGCCGAGCGCAATGCCCGCAACGACGATCTGCGCAAGGCTGGGTGGACTGCTCAACAAGATATCCTCTAGACCCGAGTCGGCGACCACAACGTTTTCGTAACTCCTCAACAGAACATTGTGGCCGCTGCAACTCTACTAGATACTTTGCAATTTGGGCTCGATCACCAGGCCACCCCGACGATAGCAAGGATTAAGGCCATGATCACCGCTGCTGCATGCCAGCAGCATCAACAGTCGGGTGACACACTCATACCGACTAATAAGTCGGCTTCTCCAACGGCGATCTCATCTGCCTCAATGCGACACCGAGTGGCCGACTCTAGTCAGCCGCACACGGAGTCACACCACACATCACTCAGCAACCACAATAATGACCGGCGGCGCTGACATCAAGACGACCATCGGGATAACCAGGACGTCCGAGGCCGACTACGACGTGATCTTCGGCAAGACATCAGCGCACGACGCTGCGAACGCGAGGAAGATGAGCGTTGCCTACTAAAAGACAAGAATGAGCGCTTTGGCCTCCACCATGAGCGGTTTCACCGCCGCAGTCAGAGTCAGAGTCCGTATACCGATGAAGGAATACCGGCCTTCACCCATGAGCTGCAACAAGTTGACTGGCCATCAGGCTTCAGGCCGACTGGAATTGAAAAATACGACGGGAAGACCAACCTCGAGTCCTGACTCACAGTTTACACTCTGGCGATCCAAGCAGCTGGAGGAGATCACAAGGCCATGGCTAACTACCTCCCAGTGGCTCTAACCGACTCGGCGAGGACATGGATAACAGGACTTCCTAAGAGATCAATCGGCTCCTGGGGAGAACTCCGGGAACGCTTCATCACCAATTTCCAAGGAACGTACGAGAGGCCATCTTCTGAGTACGATCTGTATTAGTTGCAGCAAAGGAAGAATAAGTCTCTTCATGATTTCATCAAGAGGTTTTCTAAGAAGAGGAATTCAATCCCAATGATCAAGGATGAGGTCATCATCGCCACCTTTCAAAAAGGAGTCAAAAACACCCTATTCATCGCTAAATTCACTCGGAAGCCTCCTAACTCTGTCAAGGCTTTGTTCGACATGGCAAACAAATATGCCGACTCGGCCGACACTGTTGCTGAGGCCCTCGATGACAAAAAGGCACCCCGACAGAAGGAGCGGAATGACACCGACAATGTGGCCCCACCTAAGGTTGGGACCACAAACGCAAGTCGGATGACTTTATTGTGGCAGTCGGTCACAACTATCTTCAACCTCCTAGAACTGAAGATTATCAGAACGACAAGTGACATGTTTGGAGGCTCACAAGCTCAAATGCAAGGATGGCATCCCCACTCCCAACTTATGCAATACCGAACAGCTAAGTTACTTTTTGATAAATATTCCTCACTCGGCCTTGCCAATGCTACAGCAGCTTACACCTAATAGGTGTACATTCTGCGCATTTTCTGTTTTTGCTCTTATTGATTGCAAAAGTACTTGAGTAGCATAAATTCCGATCCATGAAACTTTGCTCTATGAAAGACGAATTCAAGTCACCCAAAACGCGTGCCTGGGAAAGAGCCATGAGCCGACTCCCGACGCTAGGGGGCTATGACTAGTCGGGTAGAGTGTTTAAACGTAAGGGGTCAACTACTCGGGGAAATTAATATCAATAAGAGGAGGAACACATATTTACATCTATTGTAAAATACATAAACTTTCTTCGGGTGATTGTTTTCTTCATCAGATGCTACTCATCCGATATGTTTATAATGCAGGGCCAGTTCCGGATACACGTAACAGGAACTCAGTGCTACAAGCCTATCTCCTACGCCCGGGGGCTGGACCAGTTTGCCATGATACACTTGGAGTGTGACGCTTCAAGAATTACTTGGAATGCTCCACGAGGGCTATTGTCTGAGTACTCGCGCTAGTCGGGACTCGAATGTCACCTTTACTTTGGTACGCTCCATGTGGGCTAATAACCGACCTCCGGCACTAGTTGGGGCTCGAGTACCACTTGGCTGGGTAGGGTACGCCCCATGAGGGTCACCAGTCGAATCCTATACTAATGCGAGGTTCGGGTACCTTATTCGGCTAATAACCGACCTCTGGCACTAGTCGGAGCTCAGGTACCACTCTGCTGGGTAGGGTATGCCCCATGAGGGTCGCCAACCGAATTCTATGCTGATGCAAGGTTCAGGTAGCTTATTTGGACATAACTCTGTTGGGTAGGGTACGCCCCATGAGGGTCACCAGCAGAATCCTATGCTAATGCGAGGTTCGGGTACCTTATTCGGCTACAATTTTGTCAGGTTGGGTATGCCCCAAGAGGGTCGCTAGCCGAATCCTGCGCTAGCGCAACGTTCGGGTACCTATCTGGCAAAAACATGGCAACAAGCCACTACTGGAGCTTTCAGTCGGGAGCAGCATCAAACCTGGAATCTACGAAGGTGCTCATTATTTTTCAAGACTAGGAGACTCCAATCGTTCGATTTACTAGAAGACGAACTTCCTAAAGATTACAACGAAGCCGAGTAAATCAAGCGATGGAGCAAAACCTTTATCGTAGTCAGAGAAAACCTATATCGTCGAAGCGCATCCAGAGTTCTCATGCACTGTGTCACACCTGAGGAGGGCAAGCAGATCCTACAATATACCTACTCGGGCATCTATGGCAACCATGCTGCATCCAGAACGTAAGTAGGAAAGGCTTGCGGATAAGGATTCTTTTGGCTGATTGCGGTTACCGACGCTGAAGTACTCATCCTAACATGCGAGGGATGCCAATTTTATAGGGTTGTGCTGGGTAGGTCAGTTTAGGCCAGCTTATTTGGTAGTAGGCCAAAGATATGAGTTCTTAAATAGCATGCCCTATTGGGTCGCCCATTGGTCGCGTTAAAATCGTGATGCAGGTGCTATTTTATAAGAACCGATTAAATAATTAGATACGCTTCACGCTAAGCCTACAGCTGGATGTATACATTCGGGTATCTTGATTATTTACCAGGTATTGAGGATACTCCTTATAAGGATCGACAACTGGTCTCCATTAAAATTGGGGATGCAAGTATCTCTCAAGTACACCTGACCACATATTGGGTTAAAATCCATAAAGTGGCACTCGGCTTACATGCTTAGCCACCAATTGTCATGAGCAAAAATTATACCAGCTGACATGATGCTGAAGAGTCTACATACCATGTAGTATACTACTCAGGAAAGACTACAAGGTTAAAGATCTTTGACTTTATGTTTAATTGTTTCATAATTAAGCACAAAGTCAGGGGCTACACCTAATAGGTGCGCCTATTCGGCGCACACTATTCATATTTTTCTATGAAGCCCTTCATAGCCTCGTTGCCAGCTGACATGAAGCAGGACTCGAGAGAAGAAGCACTCGGACAAATAGTACTCAGGAGCAATGCACTCGGGAATTCTTCACCGTGGAGGATGAGCACTCGGCATCAACTGTGACACAACTATGAAGGTCTCAGGAGCTGCTGTCGAGGCCATAGGCCCTGGGTACCTCATGAGAAGCATTTGGGCCACTCGGACAGAGGATGGGTCTAACCTCGTAATTAGTGCTACAATAGGACTCGGCACACATAACCTTGTATGACAAGGAAAGGATATAGTCCTAGTCGGGCACGTTATATTCCTAGAAGGAAATCCCTTGGTCGAAGTCTGACTGGGATTCCTATTCTGTAACCCTGTCCCCTAGTATATAAGAGGAGGCAGGGCGCTCCCTGAGGGCATAGCGAAAATCTCACTAGAGAAACCTCAAAGGCAATACGCCATAACTGGATGTAGGGTATTACCTCATCTCGAGGGCCTAAACCAGTATAAATTGTTTCGTGTTCCTTTGCAATCCATCAAGTTTAGGTCTCACGAGTAGCCCTATATTATTATTGCCGATACAAAACATCGACACCCGTCGAGTTCATGGAAGACGAACAAGGCACGGTGTGGAACGGAAATCTTATTTGTGTTCCTAACAAGCCCGAGCTCAAGAGACTTATATTACAATAAGCGCACTAGAGCCAGTACTCGATCCACCCCGGCAGCACTAAGATGTATTATGATCTGAAAGATAAGTATTGGTGGGTCAGCATGAAATAAGAAATAGCAGAGTTCGTGGAAATTTGCGATGTATGCTAGCGAGTCAAGGCCGAACATCAGAGACTGGCAGGGCTACTCCAACCCCTAAAGGTGCTAGAGTGGAAGTGGGAAGAGACAGGGATGGACTTTATCACTAGTCTTCCTCGAACCCAAGGGGGATATGACTCGATATGGGTAGTCGTGGATAGGTTGACCAAGGTGGCACATTTCATTCCGGTCAAGATGACTTACTTTGGTAGTAAGCTAGCAGAGCTATACTTTGCTAGGATAACATGTTATCACAGTGTCCCCAGAAAGATTGTGTCTGATCGTGGTAGCCAATTCACGTCGAAGTTCTGGAAGAAACTGCAAGATATGGAGACGCGTTTGAACTTCAGTATAGCATATCATCCCCAGACCAACGGTCAGACAGAAAGGATCGATCAGATTCTTAAGGATATGCTTCGAGCATGTGTTTTGGATTTTGGCAAGACTTGGGATAAAAGCCTTCCTTACGTTGAGTTCTCGTACAACAATAGCTATCAATCTAGTCTGCAGATGGCACCGTTTGAAGCTCTGTATGGACGAAAGTTTAGGACCCCACTCCTGTGGGATCAAACGGGAGAACGAAAAGTTTTTGGGATTGACAATATACGTGAAGCCAAAGAAAAGGTAGGGATTATCCAATAGAATCTTAAGGCAGCACAATCCTGGCAGAAGAGCTACGCGGATACTCGGCAAAGAGATTTGACTTTTGAGGAAGGTGACTTTGTGTATCTGAGGGTTACACCACTCTAAGGAGTACGATGATTCCATACCAAAGGGAAGTTGGCACCTTGATATGTGGGCCCATATAAAGTCTTGGGCAGAAGAGGCAAAGTAGCTTATCAGCTTGAGTTGCCAGGATCGTTGGGGGATGTTCATGACGTGTTCCACGTCTCCCAACTCAAGAAATGTCTCCACGTACCAACAAAACAAGCGGACCCTACTTAGATTGAGATACAAGCGTGGAAAAGCCTATCAAGATTTTGGATACCTCTAAGAGGCATACCCGCAGTCGAGTCATCCACTTCTCTAAGGTGCAGTGGAGCAACCATTCTGAAGAAGAAGCAACTAGGGAGCGTGAAGATGAGTTGAAGTCAGCCCATCCCCACCTCTTCGCCGATGCTTCCGAATCTCGGGGTCGAGATTCTCCATAGGGGGGTAGGTTTGTCACGCCCCAAAATCACCCTAAGCCTAAAATATCCTCTTAATGCATTTCTAGAAATTTTTAAAAGTCAAAATAAGCCTACAACCATTTAAAAATCACCAAGTTGAACTCATTTTGGCATGTGGGAATTTTTGTTGGATTCCTCTTTCCTCAAAATGCTTAAATAAATTTTACCAGAATTTTTACAGCATCCTAACTAATTTTAATCTCACAAAACAACCTATCATTGTATTTAAAAATCTAGAAATTAAAATAAATCCTTTTCTTTCTACTCTCCCTCGGGTTGGGCCAGCCCGGCCTACTCCGGCATCCCCTGCTCTCTCTCCTCGCCTTGCTCGCGCCCCGGCCTGGCCCGCCTACCTCGCCCGCCCGCACGACCTCGCTCTCCCCTAGCCTATCTTTCACTTGGCCACACGCCCACGCCCTCGCTCACTGACGAGTGGGCCCCACTCGTTAGTCGTCCCCTACCTCCCGCCGCTTCCTTCTCTCTCTCCTGGCCAAGAACTCCTCCCCTTCTTCCGCTCGATTCCATCAATCTGCCCGGCCGTTTCTCAAATTGATTGAGGGGTTTTACTCCCCTTAATCCCTCTTCATTTCCCCTCAAAAACCCCAGAGGAAATCGCCCTTAATCACCCTTAATGGCCGGCCGTTTCTCCCCAGTGAGCTCGCCGCCATTGATTTCGGCTGCCGGCCGCCTCAGCACCGTTCCCTCTCCCCAGTTAACTATAAAACGGAGCCCCGTTCCTCCTCTCCCCTTTTCTCCCGCCGCTGAAGCTCCCTATTGCCCCTAACGCCGTAGCACCGTCTTTCCTAGCTCCGTCACCATCGCCGTAGCTCTAGCCACCCTCCGCCGACGACATCGACCACACTAGCCCTCAGCGACCTTGTCTCCGGCTTCACCATCCCCGTCCGCACCTTGGCACCGACTTCCCAAAGCCTGACAATCACCGGAGGGCAGTCCTCATTGTCATCCCGAACCCCACCACCATTTTTCCTCACCGTTGGCCACTCTCGACATCCTCCGTTGCCGCGCCTTCGCTAGTGAGCTTCGCCTCCCTCTCCTCTCCCTTTTCCGCAAGCCCACTGCCCCGTCGCGCCCCCTTGCCACCCATGGACTCGCACCGCCGTCCTCGCCGTCCCGCGTGGCGCTAGCGTGGCGGCCACGCCCTGGCCACGTTGGCTCGCTCGGGCCGCATGTCGCCCGCATGGCTACCACCTGCGCACACCCATGGGGCCTGCCTGTCAGCCTCACCAAAGACCGACAGATGGGGCACACCTGTCGGCCACCATCCCCTTCTCTCTCTTGGCCGCTGATGTCATAAACCCGATTTTTCATAGAAAAATAATTCAAGAAATTAGAAATATTCATTTAAATTTCACCTAAACTTTGAATGGCCATATCTTGGCCGTTTGAACCCCAAGTTTCTAAATTTTCCTTGACATGTCAACAAACCATTTATGCACTTGGTTTCTGCTGTTCTTGTGGTTTTCTTATCTTTTGGCCCTCGTTTGTGTTTGGACGTGTAGACGTTGCCGACTCGGACAATCCGATGTTCCTCGTGGTCGACTGTGAAGACGCAGTGTGCGAGCAAGGCAAGTCATACCATCCCTTCGACATGCTGTGTACCTATTATTGTGAAAATCTATGTTTATTCAAATTATTGCATTTCACTTTATTAAATTTCCCACATAAATACTGTTTTATTAGCCTCTCCTATATTCCTTGTTGTGGCCTTATAATTGTTGTATTATTTCCTTGTCAACCCTAAGTATCAAAATTGTCTAGTGAGAGCTCTATATGTGGTCCTTACTAGAACTTTTAGGTTTATGGTTAGCCATGCAAAATAGAAATAACTTCGAGAATTTTTTACATTGGTAGATGCTGGGAATAACCCTAAAATCATGCTTAATGTTGGAATTTTGGCAGTTGGCCAGGACATGTTAAACCCCATTCAAAATTCCCAAACGCTATTTTTGGCTGGGCTTGAGGTACATGGATTGTACTTTGTTAGTCATACCTCGGCCGTCATAAGGACCGGTCTTTGGACCTCTATTGCAAAACATAAACCATACAACCACATGTCTAATGGGTAAGGCTTAATCCGTAAGCTTAGTCCAGCTTTAAACGATTTGACACGGTGGGGCAAATGACGCCCAGAATGGGTTTGATGTCTCCGCAAGTGAAGGCCAAGACGGCAAGTGGATGCATGGGGGCTTAGACCACATCTTCTTGACCCATGTCGTCTAGCGGGGGACAAGAGGTCTAGGTCGGTATGTTGTTTAGGGTTAGACTGAGTGAAGGGTTATGTCATGTTCTCTTCCGAGGCTCCATGGTGGTACACGGCACGTGGTAACGCGTGTGAGGCATATCTTGTGGGTAAAGTGTACACCTCTGGCCAAAGTATGAACTATTCGAATAGCCATGCCCTCGATTATGCACAAGCCTAGCAATGTACCCAAGTTAGGGTTTTTCCTCTCTTGATAACTTAATGGCATAACTAGTTAGATTCTTGGTGTAGCCTGGGAAAGGGCATGTTGGTGTAGGTGCGCAGCATTTGTTCATAATCTTGTTGTAGAAATAGGATGCCTATTATTAAAAATGCCTTAATAATTGAAAAGTATTCCTACCTGCCCATTTATCTGCAAACTGTAACCATATAAATATTCCTTGGACTCCCTTGCATTATATTTTGCATTTGCCAGTATGATTTGTTGAGCACTGTGGTTGTACACAATCTTGCTCCACTCCCTCCCATCGAGATGAGGTGTTCCCCGGAGATGAAGGCTTTGAAGATTAGCTCATTCCTGCCGTCTCGTGCATGTGGGCTTGGTCCCCAACCCGTTTGAACGTTTTATTTGTTTATATTTGAATATTGGGCCTTTGTTCACCTCTGTAATAAAATACTCATTCGTGCTTCCGCTAATGTAAACTCTATTATTTATCAATTCCGTGGTGTACCTCGCCTCCTGGGATGAGGATTTATACACTTATGCATGGAAAGTTTTCTTAGGTATTTTCTGGGCATGACAGGTTGGTATCAGAGCACCCATTGACCCTAGGATGAGCCAATGGATACCAAGCCCTTAGAAAATATTTTAAAATTCATACCCTAATTGTGAAAACTTTATTCCATCTCTACTCACTTTCATTTTAAAATGCTTGCTAACCCTTTGTTTTATTTTAAAATGATAGAGATGGCGGTTCCTCTCACTCACCGTTGCTAGGGGATGAGGGTTTCGTGTTGGAGTTGCGCTACCTCACCACGGCTCTCGGCTACTCTCAGGAGGTGGAATACACTGGGATTGAGGTTCCTGCCACTAACGGAGACAGCGACGCACCCCGTGCCCTTTGGGAGGTCACCGCCACGCTCCTCACTGACACACCAGCCAGGGACTCCATGACCATTAAGGCTGGGGGAGATACCTACAAGAGCGTCTGCCAGAACGTTGCCCTCCTCGCTATCAGCATGCTTCACCACCACTACAAGATCGAGTTGTTGTACACTCCTTTCCGCTACCACCCTTGCCGTGACAGCTTGACGAACTACTCTATCTTCCGAGGGACCCGCATAGAGGACAACACCACCGTCGTGCATCTGGCACATATGGTGGAGGCGTACGACGAGGCCTGAGTCGACTTCCACAGGCTGGTACACCGTGGGTTGGTGCAGAACAACAAGAAGATTTTGGAGCTTCGCTAGGAGAACCTGAAGCTGAAGGAGTTGGACAACCTGGAGGAGGAGTTGCGTGCTCTTAAGATTGCCCAAGGACAGATTTGCCACCCCAAGCGTTGCCGAGTCTGCCACAGCCTGAAGATCACTGCCCGCAAGAGCACCACCAAGCCGGTGATCATCCACGAGTCCCATGCTGTGGCGAGATTCCTGGTCCAGAAGATCACTGGTCATGAGCCTTCTATTCCCTGCGATGACGGCACCTCCGACTGCACTACCGAGCCCATCGTAGATCCCAGTGGCAACACCCCTCTGGAGCAGTAGACGCGTAGATGTAGTGCGCATCTATTTTTCTTTGTTTGTCTTATTGGAACTTCATTTGGTCTTGTATGCTTGGTATGGTCCATATCGGTGTGATTTGTGGTATGGGAATCGTTACCAGAATCGGCCTTGGTGGCTTATGGATAACCTGAGTGGTCTAAAACAGAGCTGTGTAACCAGGAATGTCAAATGGCATCATAGTTTAGGCTTCCCAAGTGGAAGCAGTGTATGATTGAGATTGAGATTATGGATGGCTCGAGGAGCCACAGAGTTGAAACTTGAGATGAGATAATGTCCTGAATAGGACGAAAGTGAAAAGAAAATAATAGAGGAAAAATGAGATGATATCCTGGAAAGGATGAAAGTTAAAAAAACTAATAGATAAGAATAGGGTGGAAAGCTGCCTGAGGGCAGACTCCTTTGAGCCGGTGTCATGGTCAGATTACTGGTATGGGAATAGATGTGACTAGAAACTTTAATCATTTAAAATGTGTTTCGTCCGTTTGAGTTGTTGCAAAGCAATTCGTGGACAGGATCGAGACGAGAGCCTCTTTCCAGTTATACCTAAGACAACTCACACTTAGAGTTTTGAAAATGTTTCCAAATAAAAAGATTGTGAAATAAACCTCAGCCTTCCTTGGTAGCTTGCACAACTCACTTTTCCCGTGACTTTTTGAGTACATATGTACTCAGTCCCTAACCTTTTTCCCCTCCTTCAGGAAGAGTGAAGTTGAAGTGAAGATTAAGGTTTTCTTCCTAATCCCAAGTCGTTGCTTGTACATTAGGTTCTTGCTGCACTGTCATTCCGTTGTTGTTTCTCTACTTGCCGATTACATTCTCAAAGTTGTTCTGAAGGTGTGACCTCCTATAAGGTATAATATATATTTAGTTAGTTAGTTTCTATGGTATATCTCCGTTGACCGCGGGTACCAGCAAGGTTTCCTGAGACTGGTACCGGCTTCACGATTCCGTGGGACTTGGTTCACGCCGATCTCCTATGGTGCATCCTCTCTGGTATTACTATTGGTGGCGCCAGAGCGGGGCATTACAGAGGTGGTATCAGAGCATAGGTTTGGTTTTAGGAACGAAACCCCTTCTCTCATAGGATGCCCTTAAGGACAATATATTCAAATGCAAAGACTATTTGCGAAAATTTTCTACTCCCTTCTCTTACTCTAAAATTGCAAAAAAAAAAAAAAAGGATTTTGTACTCCTTCACCCCCTCAAAATAATATAACCTAGATACTTTTGCCCTTCTCGCTTGAAAACATGAAGTCTCTGCATCGCTTGAAGCAGGATATGCTGGTAGAAAGCAAGATGAGTTTGACCTTAGAGATCATCGCAGACTCACTAGGAGTTTTGCGAAGATAGTGCATGCGTGTGTTATGTCTGGTAATCCGTTCTTGCATGGTGTGTTCCAATCTTAGACTTGCCCACACCTAATTTGTCCTTCCTGTTTGTGAAAAGAATTTTTCGTAGGTAGATTTCTTCTCTTCTGTTCTCCTTTCCTAGCATTCTCCCTTTTACCTTGAGCTTTCTAGGGTTAGAATGGCTCGTCATTCTCGTCATCAGAACCGTGCCCCTAACTGTTACAGATATGAGGACAACCCAGCTCAAGCAGCTAGCTATAACCCCCAAGAGGATCAAAATGTCAACAAAGTTGCGGATAATGGACATGTAGCCGCCAACGAACCAGTTAATCAAAATATAGTAGTAAACCAACCTGAGTTGCCCCCACATCCACCACTTCCCATGAACCTCCAGTAGCTTATAGCTATGCAAACCTAGATCCTACAAGGAATAGCCCAAACCCTAGAAGGATTACAACAAGGGAAAATGCAACCCCAACAACCCCAACCTACCCAAGCCAATGGAAGATCCAAGCTGATAGACTTCCTGAGATCTCGACCACCAGAATTCTCCCACATGGTCGAACCAGTTGAGGCAGATGATTGGCTTAAAGATGTGGAAAGGAAGTTAAACTTGGTACAATGCACCCCACTAGAGAAAACACTATTTGCGGCTCATCAGTTAAGAGGACCAGACGCGGAATGGAGGGAAAATTATTGCGCCGCACACGAAAATGCTACCACCATCGAATGAAAAAAGTTCATGGAAGCTTTTCGAGCATCATATGTCCCTGAGAGTATAATCGACATGAAAAAGAATGAATTTAACAACTTCAAGCAAGGGCATAACAGTATTAACGAGTACCTAAATCACTTCCATAAATTGGCTCGATATGCCCCGAAAGAAGTAAATACGGACAAGAAGAAAATATGCAAGTTTCTAAAAGGAATAAACATTGATCTGAGACTTCAGCTCGTCGCACATAGTTCTTGACATTTCAGCATATGATTAATAAAACTTTATTGATAGAAGAGGCTGATAGGGAAATGGTGGACATAAGGAAATGAAAAGCCTCACAGTTTGGTTTTCAACAAAAAGATGGATCTCATCGAAGAACCAACCCATCAAGACAAGTTAACAGAGGTACAACCTAGTATGCCCCTTCTACTGGTTTCACTCCTCGCCCATATATTCCTAAACCACCACAACAATCAACAGGTGTTAGCAATAGTAATAGTGGAGGAAGTAACTCCACGACATCCGTCGTACAAACCCAAAACTTGGCCAAAGTCAAGTGCTATAAATGCCATTAGACCGACCTCTCACCACCGCCCTCTCGCCCACACCGACCTCCCGCATCTGCACCCATGCCATGGAGGCCAACTGAGCAGTGCTGCCTGAATTACTTGACTCGCTGCTAGGGTTTTGTTCTCTCCCTCCCTCCCCCCCCCCCACCCCCACTCTCTCTAACAGATGGGGCCCATATTTCAGGTTGTACATTGGGGAACTGCAAAAGCGCCTTCTCCAATAATTCTAAAATTGGTATCCAATATTTAGACTGAGATATTGGGTAGGGCTGAAAACGGTCGGAAATGATCGGAAAAACCCCTAAATCATTTCCATTTCCATATTTTGTACTCGGAATCGGAATCGGAAACGGTAATGTCGGAAATGGAAACGGCTTCGGAAAATTCGGAAACATCGGAAATGGAGTTGCTCGGTCAGAAATTCATCGATATCGGTCGGACATCCATGAATTCGGATCGGAAATAACTTTACCTCACATGTGATATCTAGCGTAACTCACATAATCACTAAACATAATAATAGCGATATCACATAATAATCGTCCATCATAAAAAACAATCTCAATAATTATCCAACATGATAGCATACAAGATGACAATGTAACTATGTCCAAAACCAATATACCACCATAAATAACCTCATGCTCAGAATCTGCTCGTAGGAGGCGATCAGCTTGAAGCAGGGGTGCTCAGGGTACTTGACTTGCGGCCTCCAGCCCGGACTCCATATGGTGGAGGTGGATCACAGATGATTGCATCAAAAATCTAATTGATCACAGGCATCAATAATTAGTTCATCATATCTTGTCAGTAAGTTTCCAGAGTACCTTGCAGCACACAAGATGAGAAAAATATCTTAAGCAAACGGCTATGGAAAGTTTCATTTTCAGAAAAGAAAAGGATATAGAAATTAAAAGGTCCAGCAGAACGCCAGGCAGGCAGGCCGAGCGCACGGGAGGCCAGCAGCAGAGGCTGGCGCCTGGTGGGGCGGCGGACAGGAGAGGAGCAGACGGGAGCGGAGGCCGGCGGGGTGGGGCACCGGGCAGCGGCGGAGGCCCGCTGGGCGGCGGACGGGAGCGGAGGCCGGCGGGGGCGGCAGACGGGAGCGGAGGCCGGCGGGGGAGGACGGGAGCGGCGGCTGGCGGGAGCGGCGGCCGGACGGGAGAGGCGGCGGACGGGAGCGGCGGCTGGCGGGGCGGCGGACGGGAGCAGCGGCCGGACGGGAAGGCAGAGCGGAGGCCAGCGGGGTGGGCACCGGGCGGCAGCGGAGGCCGGCGGGGCGGCAGACGGGAGCGGAGGCCGGCGGGGTGGGGCACCGGGCAGCGGCGGAGGCCCGCTGGGCGGCGGACGGGAGCGGAGGCCGGCGGGGGCGGCAGACGGGAGCGGAGGCCGGCGGGGGAGGACGGGAGCGGTGGCTGGCGGGGCGGCGGACGGGAGCGGCGGCCGGACGGGAGGGCGGCGGACGGGAGCGGCGCAGGAGGCTGTGACCGTGTGTGTCTTGCGGTGAGAAGCTGAGCCTGAGATTGAGCGGATAAGGTGAGGGTACTTCAGCTAGGTTAATTTCCGAATAAATTTCCGAATCAGTGTTATCGGTAAATTTCCGAATAAATATGGTAAACTTCGAAAACGGTCGGTAAACTACTGAAATCATTTCCGATACCGTTTCCGAAACCCAAATACCGTTTTCCGGATCATTTCCGACCAATACCGAAAAAAACGGAAAACGGTCGGTAAAATCCGGAAAACGGCGTCGCTCGGTTCGGAAATTTTACCGACCGTTTTCAGCCCTAATATTGGGAATCTGTTGGAGATGCTCTAACAATCTAAACATTGCCCCAACTAGCCTCCACTACCAAGGTTGGGTAATTCTAGAACCTTACTCTTAGAAAAAATTGGCAAAGGTAACTAACCAAATACAACTTACACATCTCAACCTTATCAAGTGTTGGCAAGGCCAAAATTTGGCTCTACCAGAATTTGGTACGGTTGATTTAGGCATCAAAGTGAACATCCCCTAATTATAGATTCAACTTCATACAGGACTAAAACAGGCCCTTGAAAAAAGACAAAAAAGCACAGGCCCAGGAAAGCCCAGACAGAACGGCCCAATTAAGCGGACCGAATTCATCGGGCCCACCACGCTCTCTCCACTCCGGCCTTGGCCCGACCAACGCCCACCCTTAAACCCTCCCGTCGAAACCCTAGCCCGCCACCGCCTCCAATGGGTGACGACCACGCCGATAAACCCACACCGCCGTCGTCTCCGTCCCCGCCCCCGCCCACGCCCCCGCCGCCGCCGGTCACGCTCGCCGGCGCGCCTGGCGACGCCAAGCTCTCCCGCGCTGCGACGTTATCACGCGAGGAGATCATCCGCCGACGCCGCCGCCGCCTCCTGCAGCTCTACTCCCTCTACCGCGCCCAGCTCTGGGCGCTCGCCGACGAGCTCTCCGCCAGGCACGCCGAGTACTGGTGGGAGCACGGCTCCAGCCCCATCGTTTCCCCCGACGCCGGGAATGCCGGTGGTGGTTGCGCTTCTTCCGGCGTCCTCCCCGCGGAGGCGTGCCCTGCCGCCAATTGCGGGCCTCCGCTTGTGAGTGGCGGCGTCCGTGCGGGCGCTGCCGTCGAGAGTGCGGCTGCGGGCGGGAGGGCGGGGTGCTCGGCGGCGAATTGCCGCGCCAAGGCGATGCCTCTCACGGCCTACTGCTTCGATCACATCCTCTTCGACACCAAGCAACGGCTCTACAAGCCCTGCGCCTTCATCCCCAAGCGAAGGTACACTACAATTTCACGCTTCCGTCTGCTAATTTTGGTTTGCTTCAGTGCCTGTATGGTCGGGTTCATTCTGTGATGGGTGGTTACGATTGTGAGGGAAGATGGTTGCTTGTGAATTTTGGTTATTTTCGGGTTGACTTAATTTCTGCATCCGTTGGATTGGAATGTGCAATGTCATGCCATGATATTTTTTCTCTTTTCCTTTGTTTCATTTATCTTGTTCGAAGAATTCTTCAGCCTTTTCATTATGAGTATGAGGCCTGAATAAGTGTGGTTTTCAGAAAACTTGGTGAAAGCTGAATTCTTTGGTGGTTGTATTGGCGATTTTTGTTTCTAGACATTGCTGGAACAACTTCAGATTTGCAGGTATGTTAGGTTTTTAATTATCACGTGTTTCGACCAGCGCAAACAATTTTGTCGCGAATCAGCTGGTTCTTGCCATTTCATGGTTTCTGTTATGGATAATATGAGCTACAGTACCATCTAGGACCATGGTGCCTATGTTATATGGTGACAAAAAAAGAAGGTATAGTTTTTTAAAAACTTTCCTTATTTTTCCCTTTTGAACTATTGAGAAATGTACATAGAAGTGATAAATACGGATTTGAATATAAATTTAATTACTAATGCCAATACAAATTAGGAAAATATTCGATAGGAGTATTGTGTCAGGCTGTCCGATATAGTATCTCAATGCCATGACCCAAAAGTAGCATTATCCACGAGCTACATTGGTGTCCATCCTTCCTCCCTTCCATTCAAACAACCATTTAGTTCTTTAATATGTATAGGGCAAATTATGCACTTTTATCTTACTAAATTGCACAGCATTTATGTTGCTCCCTCCATCCCAAAATATAGCAACCTTTCTAGTTCAACAGTGAAGTAGAAAGGTTGCTATATTTTGGGAAGGAGGGAGTAGTACCCCTCAGCTTCATAGTTAGCTTGAACTTGCTCCTGTTATTAAAGTTAACAATTCAGGTATTAAATTAAAGAGTGGAACTGCTAGATAGATCGTAATGTGTGGCAGAAGATAGGACATGCTATCTTAGTCCTGGCATGAATGTTATCAGAACATTTAGTTCAAGCCTCCATATTTGGATTTGCCTTTGTTGGATTGGGGCCAAGTATTGGACCAGTCAAAGTTTCCTTTGATAATCACAACTTCAGGACTCTTGCATGCTGATAGACATGTCTGTTTAGCAGTACACCACTATTTGCAGTTCACACCTCACATGGATAATGGTCAGGTTCCCGCCATTCCCCCATTTTTTGTCAGTAGTACGAGGATTAACGCCTGGGACAACAATTCCTATATGCTGTTTTTATGAAAAAAATATTAAGAAATGAATGACAGGAAGTTTTTAAACTAGGACCACTTCCATTTGTTTCTTAATCAGGAACGGATGCAGAAGTGATAAATATGGTTTTGAATAAATATAATTACTAGTGTGAATTCAATTGTTAACCTGGTATTTTACAAGTTCGAGACTCCACTCACTGCATGCATTTGCATGTCTGATGCTGCAAGCTGTAGTTAGTGGCATACCTCTTCAATTTGTGCATGACGTTTTGAATGCTGTGCTTAACATGTTTCTGTGCTCTAGCCAACACAAATTGGGTAATCATCAGATAGGAGTGTTGAGTGTTGACAAGAAATTAGTGCTGGACGTTCAACTCACAAGTCACAAGCAATGTTAGAGTCCATTCTCCATCCCTTGAATCCATATAACTATTCTGTCTTCTTATGTTTGGTCAAATTATGCAATTTTTACTAGATTACATAGTCTCAGTCAATACGTTATTAGTTTCCTATTAGCTTCCCATGCTCCTAAACTTGTTTGTCAGATTCAACTCCCCTGATCTGAATGTTATGGAATGAGTGATATTCTGTTGGTAGTAAAGGCTGATGCTAGTTTGATCTCTGTATGAATGGCTGGGAGAATTGTTATTACAATCATCCAAGTTTCTGGGATTCGGCTGAAATCTTTCCTCAAAATGCTGTTACATATGTATAGGGCTGCAATCTTTCTGCATTTTGTAACCTAGGGATTTCATAGGTCACACAAATAGGCATATGCATGTGAAACATGTTTGATGATACAATACATAATTGCTAGGACACAAAATAATATGTTGCTTATTAGAAGCACTTCTTTTGAAGAAGGGGAAAGGGGAATGACCTTTTGAATGCCAATTTACTCTTGTTACTTAATAAGCAACTCTCCTTATATCTGATTACTATTTTTATTCTTCTGCAGTGGCACACAGAATGGGGTAAAAACTTGTGGGAAACCAGTTCTGACAGGCATTACTCCATTGCGATGTTCTGACCATGATCCAAAATCTCAGAGACTCGTTATAAAAGCTTTAAAATATGTTGGAATTGACCTGCCCTTGACAAGTAAGGGTGTCCCAAAACTGAGTCTCTTGATTTGTGAAACAGTCCACCAAATTCAAATGAAAAGAAAGATACGGTTGAATGGTGCAAAGAATGTGCCATTTCATAGATCTTCGAAATGATTCTTTTGGATCAACATATGATCCTGTTGTACATGATGGCTGACAGACACGAAGATCATCCACTGTAAATACCAGGTATTGAGGTGCACCTCGTAGCCGAAAGGAAAAACAAATAAGAGCCAGAAAACTTGCTGGAGGTTTTATTACGGTGCTAAAATTTCGCAGAGAAGAATGTTGTGCAGCTTGTCTGCTCGTAAGCTTCCCTCTTCAATCCTTGAAAGGAAGAAGTCGAAGTTGGACTTTTGAGCTTCCAAGGAAACGTAAAACATGTTAGGAATTGGAGGGTTGCGTTCTTTTATGGATCAGATTAGGCTACCTATTTGGGGAATGTACAGCCTAGACGTTTGTTGGTCTGTATATGTTGTAGTTGCTCAAAAACCCTTTTATAATTGCTCATCTAACTTTGCTGTGTCGTATCAGCGTAGTTCGTGCATGCTGCCGTAAATTGTAGTGGTTTAGATGGTTCGGTCAGCTGATGTTTGGGGAGTTCAGCTTGCAAGTTGCAAACTGTAAATGTTCATGGTTGCTCGAATTCCTGTAGTTTGTAACTTCATGGTAAGGTTCGTCATAAACTTGTATATGTTAACTAGCTTGGTCTCCTGACTCCTAATGGAAGTAAAAATGATTATTTAATATAGATTGGTTGCTTCTTAAGCCATGTCATTGTCCTTCCTCAAAAAAAATGTCTAGTTGAGAAGACATCTTATCGGTACATAAACACATAACATTTAAAAAAAGCATAACTGTCAGTAATTTTTTTTGTTACATGTAGAAACATACAAAGGACCATCTATATGTCTTTCGACACATTTTTGAACAAATAGCAGTCAGATTTTTATACTCTTATATCTAATGACATGTAACTTAATCACAATTAGACCGTCCGGACGCACAAAACTAACTAATGAATATAATAAGTACCTTACTTAGAAGTACAATGCTATTGCATACAAATATAATCTAAATCACATTGAAATTTAGGACTACCTCCGTCCTTAAATAAGTATATTTGTAGCACTCAAAGGTTAAATTAGTAGGGAATAAAAGTGATATAGATGTCTCTCATTAAATAAAAACTGTTGGGAGCGGGGGAAGTTGGGGGTAAAATGTAAGAAATTTGAATGGCGGGAGGCAAAAGTACTGCTCTAGAAGTGTACTCTAGAAGTGTACGGTGTACGTGTTTTTAGGACAAAATTTAAAGGTTAGAAGTCCACTTATTTAGGGATGAAGATAGTATTATACTGCAAAGTATTATAGTGCAAAAAGGTTGTAATTTCTACGTTTTCTCCACACCTTCCTTTTTTTCTCATCCCTTCCTTTTTCTCTCATCCCTATAACGTCCATCTCTCCCATGCTTCTCGAGCAACGTGAACATGAGCTTATTAAATGTGCACCACAAGCAAGTAGCAACATGTATAGTTAAAAAAGGCACCGTTTAAATATGAGGTTAGGCTTGAGCTTATTACCGTACAGAAAACGTGACAGGTCATTATCATATAATTAATTAAGTATTAACTATTATAAACATGAAAATAGATTTATTTGGTTTTTAAAAGAGCTTCTATATAGATTTTTTTTTTACAAAAGACACATCATTTAGCAGTTTGAGAAGCATGCTTACAAAAATCGATGAAGTAGGTTAAGCTAGAAGCTAATAAGAACAATGCCTAAGCTACTAGCAGTAGCAAAGGAAGAAAAATCCAGCGTAATGGGAAAGAGAGAGCCAGTTGCGCATGGATATGCTCACTTCATTTGCAAGCGAGGACAGTAGAGAAAATGTGGATCTCAAAGACGGTGTGTGTGTGTATATATATATAATCTATTCTACACCCCACTCCTTTCCCTAGGGCCCTAAACCCATCTTCCTTCTCGGTCAAAGGGCTCCCACTCCGGTCAAACATGCCTAATGACTACCCCCACCACCCACCTCTTTCTCGCTCTCACTCGCAGGAATAGCCTAGTAACACGATGATCACTGTGTAGTAACATTGATGCTTACTTATAGTAACAATGCCAAAATATTGTCATCATGGATCTACTTTTTCTAAGTACTTTTTTCGAACATCATGGTGCAAATGGTTTTAAAAAATAATATTGTCAATCGAGTAAAGTTAATTGGATTCCTAGTCTCCGGACGAGGAATCGAAGCCAACCCTAAAATATCAAGGCAATCGAAGATATAAAGTCACCGACAAGGCTCGAGGAGGTGCAAAAACTGACAAGATGCATGGCTGCCCTGAGTAGATATATGGCCCGAATGGGAGAAAAAGTGTTGCCCTTCTTCAAGCTGTTGAAGAAGAGCAACAACTTTGAATGGGATCAGGAGGCAAGGATGTTTTTCTCGTGCTGAAAAGGTACTTATCAAACCCACCCATCTTGGTTGCACCTCGCCAACGTGAGGATCTATTTCTCTAGATTGCAGCAACCCCCTGCTCAGTAAGCACCATCCTTGTCGTCGAGTGAGACAGACAACAACGACTAGTATACTACGTCAGCAAAGTCCTCCATGATGCCAAGTTATGATATCCTCAGATACAAAAGCTCATGTATACAGTGCTGATGACATCAAGAAAGCTGCGACACTACTTTCAAGTCCACAAGGTCATGATCGTCTCCTCCTTCCTACTCGGAGAAGTGGTAAGAAATAAAGAGGTTTTCGGACGCATTGCCAAGTAGGCGGTAGAGCTCAGCTAATTTGATGTCGCCTTTCTCCTGAGAACGTCAATTGAGACCTAGGTACTTGCAGACATCGTCGCTGACTGGACCGCTCCTGTGGAAGCCAAGAACGACACGACAAACAACGACACCTAGACTACGATGTTCGATGGGGCATTCAATGTACAAGGCACGAGGGTTGGCATTGTTCTACAATCATCAATGGGAGAATGGCTCAAGTATGTAATACGACTAGAGTTCCGAGCAATAAACAACACAGTCGAGTACAAAGGACTTCTAGCAGGATTGCGAGCAACCGCGATAGTTGGGATAAGATGACTACTAGTGAAAGGGGACTCACAGCTTGTTGCCCAACAAATACACAAGGATTATCAGTGCTCTGACCCAGAGTTGTCCAAATACTTGGCCAATGTAGGAAAACTTGAACGACAATTTGACAGCCTCGAAGTTTGGCACGCATACCTCAAAGATAACTTTGAGGCTGATGAACTAGCAAGAATAGCTTCCTAACAACAGCCGGTACCACTGAGTGTATTCGTGGAAGCCCTGGACAAACCATCGGTTGTCGACAACCACGCTCCACTGGATCAAATGACAGACAACGGCCCGTGGACTAGAGCCACAAAAGAAACAGACAGCCCAACAACCCCCACTGTCGATAACATCATCGCATCCACGGTGACTGATAGTGATTGGTGAGAACCGCTCAAACAGTATCTGGCCTCTAAAATTGTTCCCGAGGACAATACCGAGGCAAAAAAGTTGTCCCGACAAGCAAAACTCTACTCCATCGTGGAATGAGAGTTGTACAAACAAGGGCACAACAGCGTTCTGTTGAAGTGCATCACACGGGATGACGACATGAAGCTCCTAAATGATATCCACGAAGGAATATGTGGAGCTCATGCCACAGGGCGAACACTATAAGGATTCTACTGGCCAACCAACCTTCAAGACTCTTGCAACCTGGCCCGCCAATGCGAAGCTTGTAAATGCCATAGCAAGCGGAGCAAATTACATTACCAACACAAGCATTACAGACGATACCTCTGACATGGTTGTTTTCGTGCTGGGGGCTTGGCATCCTCAAACCATTCTCAATAGCACAAGGCAGATACAAGTTCCTGTTCATGGCTATTGACAAATTCACAAAGTGGATCGAAGCACTGCCAATTCGGGAGATCAAAGCCGTAGGGGCCATCAGATTTATGAAGGGTATCTTCTGCCGATTTGGTTTGCCTCATCGAATATTGGCAGACAATGGATCCCAGTTCCAAAGCGAGGAATTCCAAAAATATTGCGAAGGATTGGGACTCCAAATATGTTTTTCTTCCGTTTCTCACCCTCAAAGCAATGGCCAAGTGAAGCGCGTCAATGGCATAATACTACAAGGGACAAAAACCCGAGTGTACGATAGGCTTATGGCCTACGATCGCCGTTGGGTTCAAGAACTCCCTTCAGTGCTCTGGGCTGTGCGCACTACACCGACAATAGCCACCAAGGAGACGGCATTCTTTTTAGTCTACGGATATAAGGCTATGCTCCCCACAGAGCTAAGACAGATTTCCGCTAGAATAGAATAATATTCCGATAAGGACAACGAGGAACAAAGAGCAGATGACGTCAACATGATTAAGGAACACAGAGAACATGTTGTACTACGTGCAGCACGATACTAACAGACTCTTTGTCAATATCATGAGAGACGAGTCAGGGCTTGCAAATTCACAGTAGGTAACTACATTCTCAGAAAGGTGCAGACTACGGTAGGCCGTAACAAACTATCACCCAAGTGGGAGGGTCCCTACAAGGTGGTCCGAGTACTTAAACCTAGCGCATACAAGATTGTTGATGACGAAGACAGAGAGCTATCTTGTTCATGGAATTTTGACCAGCTACGTAAATTTTCTATTTGGATCTATGTATCTTTATGTGTAGATTTATGTATCTTTATACGTACACTTTTTATAATATATGAAGCAATCCTCTAATTCTTCCCTGATATTTAGCACATTTCAATGTTGGTAGAGCCTATTATTCCTCTGCTTATTACATTCTCTAGCTGTCCGACAATATAGGGGACACCCTATGATTCCCAAACAGCTAGGGGCTGGGAGACTTTGTTTCTCATGACAATGTGCCTACGACCGCAAGGAAGGCCGAGTCCATCCTTGAGGCCTGGGGGCTAGGGACTTTTCGAACTCTATCTATTCTGAATAAGCATAAGTCATGTGCATTTTATCAATGCTTTTTTAGCTTTGACCTGAGTAGACATGTAAAGTTTAAGTTGTTAATACTTCATACATACATAGAGTGTATAAGATTTAAGTACTGACTTCCAATATATTACATGTAGTACTAACGACACTTGACTTGAGATCACAGGCAACAGCAAGAATAAGCAGACTACCAAGACAGCCATGGCCAGTTCACTGTGAAGTAGACCTTCTCAGTGAGCTCGGTGAAGGAAAGGGCCAATTGGTTAATCTCCTTGGGAGACAACAAGACCTAGAAAGTCCTCCCAGAGAACATGCAAGTCCAAAGCTAGGAAATGATCTTGGATACAAGCCAGAAGGTAACCCCTAGCAAACCGACTAGCCTTCTTATTTCCTCCTTGAGGCGTTAGGTAATTTGCTCGCAGGTAGGCATCGAAGCTAACAACACGATCATTAAATTCTAGCCTAGAATCCCTGAAGCGTCTTCACAGGAGGTGTTCGCTTGATATGGAGTTCTTGGCAAGCCCGGCCAAGTACCATACATGCTCCGTTCAGGTAAGCCTTGAACCATATGTCTCGGTCCCTATGGGTTTTTAACTCCTGCTCTGTCGCCATTCTATTGGCTTCCAACCTTGTTGTCCTCAAATTGGCCTATTCCTCCAAGAGACGTACTTGTTTCTACAACAAGATACACTCATCACGAGAAGCTACATACCACAAAAGGTTTCTGATATATGTTCTATAGAGAACTAATACTCGGAACGAGAAGGTGGAACAACTTGCTCTCCATGGGCCTCTCTGTTGGAAAAAAGTTCAACGAGCTGCCTCCAGAGAAGCGATGTTTTTTGTGCATTGGGTTTGCCATATCGGGGGTCGGGATGAGGCGGATCCAACAAGATAATTGGTGAGGTGGCCCGACCATGTTGCTGGTCTAGCGCTTCGTTTGCATCTTCTTCACTACGATCACAATCGATGTAAAGGAAGTTAGGAAATTTGATTACAGACCAACGCAAGTGTTCGACAACAATTCCCTCCATATTGAAGACAAAAGTTTAAAGATATTTACTCGCCATCTTCGAAGAGATTGGCGATGATTAAGCTGGAGGCTTTAGTCTTCTCCATCAGCCTGTCCCTCTCCTCCGGTGGTATATCCTGCCCGACTACCTTGTCAGCATCTGCCTCTAGATGGTTGAACAAGACGCAGGCCAGGGCATAGTTGGCACTTACTCGAGTGGCTGCACGCATGTCCTTGCCTGTCTGTTCTTGGTTGTCAATTGGCAGCGACTCCATCTCCTTAGCTAAGGAGCCAATGGCGCCGACACGGTCCATTCGTTGTCAAATGGCAGGACAGGCATCATGCGACCAACCCCCTTCGCCACCTCATTGAGGACGGTGAGTTCTCGCGTAGGGCCATCCGGAGGCCTCCCTCTTCGCCACCTCGTTCGTCGACCTTGGCTTACACTGTGCCGATGGAATCTCGGCATTCTCTTGGATCTGGAGAGCGCAATGGACTCATTGTCAGCCTTTTGGCAACATTGAGGCGGCGTTTGAGCTCTTTCCACCTTGGCGCGGAGGCGGGCGACCTCGGAGCCGGCGATGCCTACTTGGGCTGTAAGTTGCCCAAGGGCGGTCGCAAGCATCGACATATCGAAGGTGTTGTCAGCTGCAAGGCCGACAACTCCGTGGCCAAGTGGAAGAGGAGTCGGAAAGCGCGGGAGAGAGTAGGAGACCTTGAGAGAGGATAGACTAGAGCTAACCCCGCCTCATGCCAATACTTTGAGTTAGAAGCGGCATGGTAGTGCTAAATATAAAATGGAGATTGTATGAGCATCATCAAGGCCAAGTTATAGGACAATTCTAAGAGAAGTGACTTGATTACCTACGTCGCACCAGAAGGGAGACGGGAGTTTTGTCAGCTTTATGCTGCCGGGGCTTGTGTCCGATGCGTGTGGCTGCAGGTTGTGGTCTGAAATCAGAAAGCATGATAAGTAATCAAATTCCTCCTGATTGAAGTGATTTCTGAAAAGAGTCAAAATGATGGGATTATATCCAAGGAGTGAGAGGGGCCTTCGTAGACCTGATCGTACCAGCGACGGCATCTCTGCCAAGGACGAGTTTCCTCTTCCCCAATCTAGTTGTGCCACTGAAACCAGGTTTGTTGACAACCTTCTCGGCGGTAGGAGGTGTCATGGCCACGTCACTAGCCAGTCCCCCTGTTGCTTCTCCCGCCTCTTCTTTATCGGCGATGTCGGCCTAGTGGTCCAGAAGTGGATCAATGACGTCAGTTAGAGGAAGGACCTAAGAAGCTTGGCATTACAAACCCACGATACTAATGACTAAGGATAGGAATAATGATCGAGTGCTTACATCGACGATCTGGCCCTGAGTGGTCAGGGCCTGGTCGCATAGCATGGTGGGGATGTTGTCGGTGACGCTTGGCGCTATGGTCACCACCGCCTCCACCCGAGTGGTGATTGTGTTCTTGTGGAGCTCTACATCCGTATGGTTGAGGAATCAAAATTATGATATCTGAGAAAAGTGCACGAACTTGACAGAATAATATTAGCATACCCCATTGTGATATCTAGGTGACATCATCGAGGCCGAGTACTCATACGCGAGATGCTCGCAATCTTGCAAGGCTTGGATCCAACGACTGACAAAGTCACGATCAACTTCATGTGCCGTAGACCACGGTCCTTCAACTTCCCAATCTTCTCAATAAAGATCTTGAGGGAGTCGGATACGACGAGGGAGGAAAACCACGCTCAGGTACACGTGGGAGGAGTGGTCAGGATTTGGAGGAGTTTGTTATTTGATTCTACATCTTAGAACCATTTTTCCCTCCATCCTTTTCGAGAATAGGGGGTATTTACAATTATGTATTTGTCCTTCAAGCCATCTCGCAGGCGAAGACCACAGTACCCTGTGTTCCTCGACTTGTCCATGGCCCGAACTTCGTAGAAGTATCAGAAGAGGACAAGGAAGGGACTCACTCCTAAAAACGTTCTGCACCTATGCACGAAGATGCTTAGGAATGCGATGGAATTAGGGTTAAGGTGGAGAAGGCAGATGCTATAGTGATCTAGAACCAGGGAGAGGAACTCGGAGGGCGGAGGTAGAAATCCATTGTACACAAAGGAGGAAAAAAAACTACCATCCTACCCAGGTGAGGATGAGGTTTTGTACCTCCTCGATGACGGCCCTAAGCTGATATGCCGAGGAGGGTGCCCTCAACTTCTATCTTCTTCATCTCCGCATCACCCGTGATGGAAGGCTCGAAGCCCATGGTGGTGGGACAGAAGGAAGTGAAGAGGGTTTAGGGTTTGTTTCGGGCACTAAGGAATTGGGAAGATGATGAACAGTGATCAGCTGCCAGAGGATGTGGAACTGAAACAAATCTTGGTGCTGGAATTTAAAGTCCAGGGCGGTAGTTCGTATTTTGAGGAAGTTTGTGACATTCCCAATAATATTATTGTTCATTTTTTAAAGAGGATTTAATGACTGAACTTTATCCAAATTTTGAAAACCGACTTCATATGTTGCTTTGCTTCAAAGAAAGGACTACGTGGTCGGATTTAGTGTGTTTGGGTTGTAGTTCGACAATGTTATATGTCCCGATCACTTAGCTCCTGGAGTGGGAAAAGTATCATAGTCGGTTTATGCATTTAAATAAAGTTCGGGGGCTACTGTTAGTGTAGTAGATATGGCATACCTGTATATATGGACATACATCATCAAGAATACCGTATACCTAATAAGATACGGAAGGTGAAGACCAGATATAGATAAAGTCACGGACAGAGAAGGAAACGTACTTCGGATAGAGGACTCTGTAATCTGACTCGGTTATGACAAGGTTTACTCTGCTCGTGTCTTATTCGGGAGTCTCCGAGTTCTACTTGAAGAAAGAATCACCTATCAGTATAGATACAATGCCCCCCTGGAGGGGGGGCATCGAATCATAAGCTTACAAGCCTAGAAACACGAAGCTAGAGAAAGCCTTTCAACCAAGTCATCTACTATTGCATCCTGTCATCCATAGTTGGTAGATTTGGTAGACAATTGACATAGATCCTTGTACTTGGTGAGAATCCTATCCAATACATATAAACTAGAATAGGGCTATTACCCAACTTGGGGGCCTGAGCCAGTATAATCTCTTGTCCTGTTTTGTTTCTACATATCGACGCACACCTTGGTACTAGATGACCTCTACGTCCCTAAATACTATAGTCAGAATCTAACCCCACGACAAATATATGATGTGAGAGATAAAGTTGTCCAAAGATGAAAATTTCAAGTTAAGCTCTACACAGTGTACATAGTATGTTGTAATTCTATAGCAATAGCTATGTAGTAACACTAGAGCTACCATGCAGTAACAATGCTAAACTTAGAGATATAGTAACATAACACGTTTATAAACACAGGCTTGACAAAATAAATATCGTAACGGTGTGCTTAATATTTAGTAACAAACTATATATAATATATGTTGCTTCATCTAGGCACATGCCTGATCCCTCCTAGACCCACGTTGTGCCGCTTGGGCCATCCTCTCATGATACCTCCTGTCCATGCGTCTCATATAGGCGGGCTTAAAAAAATCAATGGTGTAAGAACTTGAACTAACGACCTCTATGTTAAGAGATACTTATTCTAACCAACTGACCATGGAAAGCTTCATGTCTAAGAGCTATTACTTATCCTTTATTAGGTTGTTTAAACTAACAACATGGTAGATTAATTCTAACCTTCTTCTCCATCACCATGAAGATTATAGCAACAAGAAGTTATGTTACTACACCATTGTAGTTACACGCTGATGGATTTGTATGAATATTATCATAGAATTGCAGCAACACGCTATGTTAATGTGAAATTAATATGCTGTTAGTACACCCTTGCAGTAACATCGTGATGTAATTGTAGTAACATAGAATGAGTAGTAGTAACAGTACTGCTATAGTACTAGTGCATATACATAGTTAAACTTTCAAATTTCAATCTTTGAAAACAATATCCCTTGCATCGTATATTAGTTTTTAAAACTGTTTGCACCATGATGTTATTGAAAAAGTGCTTAACAAAAGAAGATACATCATGACTATAATTTGACGTTGTTACTGCACAGTGACCGTTGTGTTACTGTGCCATTCCTATAAGACGAGGACTGAAAAGAGGTGGCAGTGGGGGAAGTTTGCGGGTGAGTTTGACCGAGGTCTGACCAACGTGGGTTGGTTTAGAGTGGCTTTTGACTAAGGTGGGTTTGGGTCTTAGGGGGGAGGGGTGTAGAATAGAGCTGCCATATATACATATACATATATAGAGAGAGAGAGCAAATCTATTCTACACCCCTCCCACCACCCTCCCAAGGGCCCAACCCCACCTCCCACGTCAGTCAAAGGCCGGTCAAAGCCAACCCATGTCGGTCAAACCAGGCTATTGACTTTCCACATCGCCCACTCCTTTTCAGCTCTCGTCTCACAGGAACGGTACAGTAACATGGCTACTTGCTTGCAGTAACAATGCTAAAACATAGTTACGATGGATCTACTTTTGTAAAGCTCCTTTTTTTAAAACACCATGATGAAAACGATTCAAAAAAATAATACAAGATGTGCGGCATATTGTTGTTTAAAGTTTAGAATTTTAAAAAGTTTAGTTCCATGCAGTGCACCTACATAACACTCTATAGCAATACAGGACAGTAACACTATAGATGCTATACAGTAACGCTATCGCTTGTGTGTGACAACAATGTCAAAATATAATCTACATGGATTGTTGAGCTCATTTTTATATCATAGTGCAAACTGTAAAAAAAATAATATACAATGTGCAAACTGCAAAAATAATATCATAGTTTTGAATTTTATATTAGTTCTAGGAATTGCATAAGT
The DNA here is from genome assembly GCA_003991445.1 of Oryza meyeriana var. granulata. Taxonomy (NCBI): domain Eukaryota; kingdom Viridiplantae; phylum Streptophyta; class Magnoliopsida; order Poales; family Poaceae; genus Oryza; species Oryza meyeriana. The sequence continues at coordinate 85,661 of RYFJ01002205.1, forward strand.
TTGCAGTAATGCTATTGCAATAACCGTATAGTAACACTACAACCACCATGCAGTAAAACTGTAGCTTGCATGCATTAATAACAACAAAACACTGTAAAAACCAATAAAAAAACCACCGAATGGTTTTCTATAGGAGGGGAAGAGGTGTGATTGGCTAGGGAAGATGTTACTACAAGAACATAGAAACAACAAATAAATTTTGCAGCATGTCACCTAGTAACCGAAATGGTGCCCAATCAGTTAATGGTAGTTGTCACATGTCACTGTAATTTTGTTAGGTTATTACTGCAATAGCACAGTAACAACATATAAGTTTTCAATAACATAGTCGATATGTTGCTACATCTTCAATGTTTTATGTATGATGTAAAAAAATTTTAATATGATTTAGCGGCATATTATTTTCTTTATTTATTTTTTGGTATTGCATTCCATGTTAGTAACAAATGTTTCAGTAACTCGATTTTTGTTATACCATATATGATTTTGAAAACAATGGTGCAAGAGACCGCTAGCCAAATTCACTACAACATACATAATGTAGTAAAATACTTGTGTAAACATTTTACTGTTGTGCATGAAACACCGAATTTTAACCGTCTAAATATTTTTCTTTTTATCAAATATAACCAAGTAAGATCTTGTTGTAAAAAATTAATTATAACATACACAACGATATAATCATAACCTAAATTGTTAGAAGAAAAATGATTTAAAATTTGCTAGTCATTTTGTGAAGCAGAGAGTTGATGGGAGAGAGATCTGCATGCATGCAGTGAGAGGCAACGCAACAACTTGCATGCAGGGAGCATGGGAGAGAGGCAGCGCAGCAAGGCAGTACATACATCAGAGTCACAGATATAGCATAGGAAGTTAAGCACTCACTTAAATTGGACGGTTTGATCGACAGTAGCGGATAGCGCCCGATGCGTAGTCGGGTCCATATACGAAAATGTTTACAGTCGGACGCTTGATTTGTGCCAAAAATTAGGCGCCCGCCGCAGCTACTCATCATCTATCTCTTCTCGCTCATCTCTCTCTATTATCAAGCTATCAAGCAAGAACAGCAATTCCTTTTCTTTGTCTCCTAGCTCACTTTCTCTCCTTTCTCTCTCACTGAGGCCTTGGTGTGGCGAGGACGGCATGTCCCCGTTGCAGCAGCCACTGCGGCCAGCATCACGTGGCACGACATGGAAGATGATTGCAGCTGCGGTACAGAGGAGGGAGCAGCCCCATTGTGACGAAGTGGCAGACAGAGTAGGAGGTTGTCACTGACGATGAGAAAGACGAGGTTATCGACAAGGAGCACCGGGTCATTACGTTGTAGCTCACAAGGTCGTCGAAGGAAGCCCGATCCAGACACTGGAGAGGAGGAAGAAGCTAGATCTAAACTGGTATAATTTGTGAATTTCTAATATTTCGGCCAATGTATCACGGTGTTTTCTTGTATTGGATCAAAATATTGCAGTCAGGATTTGATGTTGTTTCAATTTTTTTTCTTCGCTTCTTGTGGATTTGTTAATATTTTGACAGTTTGGAGATGGATGTTTCATGTGTCAGAGTGAAATGTTTTGACTGTGTTTTATTATTTTAATAATTCGAAACAATTTTAACCTGACAGTAAAATATTTTTTTAAATATGATAAAACAACGTTCAATTTTTTCAAAGTCTGATCTGCATGACGTAGCCAACATATAATGGATTGACGGTCTGGTGGGACTGACCGTCTGGGACTTATTGCATGGCGTGACTAGCCTGTTTGTTTAGGTTGGAGTTTGCAAAGTATGAGTTGATTTTCGTGTAACTGTTTATGGATGATGCTTACCGGTCCACGGACATTAATATCTAAGTCAATAAAAATTACTCTATTTGTTTTAAAATAAAGCTATTTTTATCGTTTAAGTCTTGTCTCAAAATAAAATTATTTTTTTACCTATTTATTATCTTAATCAATCATAAATATTCTCTATTTGTAAAAATTAGCTGCTCGCCTTCGCTTCCCTTCCGAATATTATCAACCAGTATATCATCCCAACTGCCTCTTTCCATTCGAGCTTTTTCTACGCTTTTCTATTCGATGATACCATGCACGCGTATTTGTGCCCTACAGGCTGATTACAACCTGATTATATCTTACCACAGTCATAAAATCTGGCAAGTGTGCTCACTTCCCTTCCGCACATAACTGGAATGTCTGCCAACGTCCAGCAAGGCGACCCATAACATTAACAGGAACCGGATCCTTTTACGTAAAGTTATAAAGACGTGGTTACTGATATATGAGCTCATAAGTGGAGTGACTACATCAAATAGGAATGCACATTAGATGATCTCAATTCCGCTATTTATTGAGACTAGCTATGTACTGTTCATAAAGGGGGAGTCAAATTTTTTTAATATCTATTTAATCTTGTACGCACGCAACAAAGCGCGTAGGGTATTTGGCTAGCATATATTATGTTAAAGATAATTTGAGTCAGTTTGGGAATAACTTATGTTTGGAAATTATTTTGATTACATCTCAACCCCACAGGTTTTATTTGTGGCACATGTATCACAAAACCTCACTTCTGTTATCACTTCCGTCAGCTAACATATGAGCCCTGCTTGTCAGCCACACCTCTCATCCTCACCCATGCTTCGTCACATTCCTTTCAAGAAGATCAGAGCAGAGCAAATCGGAGGTAGTGGTTGGGACACTGCTCCTGTTCCATCCTCCACATCCCCCACCCCTCTTGTGCCACCTGCCACTGTGCTTACTTGGCCTCTTCCAGACTGCAAATGGTATAAAGAGCAAGCAACTCCTGCTGATGAGATTCCAAAAAGGTAATTTTTGGAATCAACAAGAAGCGAATCAACTGAGCAATCAACCGTTATATATGAATTAGTTCTCTCCTTTTTGAGGAGAACTAAACCAATTATTGGGTCACTTACAAGGAAAAATTTTGGGTTACAAATACTTATACTCGCATTTTGCTTCATGCTAGCCGCCGAGTTGGATCATACTTCCTCATGTATCATGTTGCTCCATGAGATGAGAGGCTAGCATTCTGCCTCCTCCGTGCATCCGTTCTTCGGAGGAGGAAGCGAGCACGTAGGACGACAGCAATGGCGGCAGCGCCGAGTGATCCTGAAAATGTACATGACTGGGATGTTGTCGGAGGACGACATGGTGGTGGTGATGGCGGAGGCACCGCCGCTGGACGTCCCAGCAGGGTCGAAGGCGGTGGTGGTGAAGAATCTGTATGTCTCCTGCGATCCCTACATGCGCAACCGGATGACCTGCCCCAGCTACGTCCCAGGAGAGGTAGGGAATTTTTGAGCTTTCAGTGTCATCGAACCAATTTGCCAGTTAATAGCATCGCAATCTCTCCTGATAAGCTTATATATGGGTAATGTTCCTTTCTCTTTCTCTTTTTTTTTAATGCTTTCCTAATTGGCAGAAATAGATAAAAAAATCCAGCCTTTTCTCTTTTTCTACAAACTTCAACCTATTGTTTGAAGTTTGAACATAACAGCTGTGCTTGGGCCGTCACCTGATCCCGTTTGCTAGCGCGGCATAGCATGTTTGCCACCGGACCGACACGGCACGGCCCAAGCACGAGCTCAACCTAGCCGACTCACTTATTTTCCTCTTATTTTTATTTATTTTCTCCTTATTTTTTTATTTTTTTTCTATTTTCTTCATATTTTTCATCATTTTCCCCATATTATTTTTATTTTAGCCCCTAATTTTTTCTATTTTCTATCTTTTTCTTTTTTCCATCTCATATTTTAAAATTCATGGGACATACATTCTAGTGGGCCGCTACTGAGCTATGGCCCTTCGGCGTGCCCATGCTGACCCGACACCGCATAGTTTCTCACTAGGCTGTGCCTAGGCTTCCGCCTCAGTATGTGGACCGGCACAACATGGGCGCTAGGCAAGCCGTGCCTAATCGGCCGTTCCTAACCGTGCCGTGGGCCAGGCCAGCCTAACACACCCGTTTGGCCTTCTATAGGGAGAATACGCCGTGATCAACAATCCGGAGTCGCTTTTCAAGGTCAATCACCCTGAACTTCCTCTGTCCTACTACACTGGTGTTCTGGGTGAGTTCACTGTCACCGTCCGTGTGTATACTGTCTTGCTCTTGTCACAACCAAATGTTCATATCTAGTCCCTGATAGATCATCTTCTCATAAATTTGTTTCACATCAAACAAGATTTTAGAAATCGGACTGATCTCGTTAACCTTCTATATTGAACAAAGTGTTACATGCCATTTCCAATTAACTCGTAGCCATATTCAACAGCTCATACAACCACCAATCTGTTCGCCTCTAACTGCGTTAAATCATTGATAATTCAGGAATGCCTGGGCTCACTGCCTATGTTGGACTCTTTGAAGTATCCAAGCCTAAGAAAGGTGAGTGTGTCTTTATCTCAGCGGCATCCGATGCCGTCGGTCAGATTGTTGGTCAGCTCGCTAAGATGGTTAGCAGTGCTGGTTCTGACGAGAAGGTTTGTGCAATCTCATCCGATCTGCATTCTCAAACCAATAATCCCTCGTAAATCAATATTGTTCCCCAACCTCCGTTGGATAGCACTACATTTGCTGAAAATCCATATGCTACTTCTCTAGGTCAGCCTGTTGAAGACCAAGTTTGGCTTCGGTGACGCTTTCAATTACAAGGAGGAGCCGGACAATGGAGGGGTTCCTGGTGTTCGACTACTATGACAAGTCGTACCGGTTCGAGGAGAAGATGGCAGGATACCTTTGGGAAGGGAAGGTGGCATATGTCGTTGGGGCTCGACGCGGCACCGGCAGCGCTCTTCACCGGCCACAATGTCGGCAAACAACTCGTCGCCGTCCCTGGCGTGACCGTTGGCATTCCTCAGAATTCGGAAATGGGTTTCCTGTTTGGCCCTTCTGATTCAGAAAAAACAGAATTACATTACAGAACAGATGAGTAGTGGCTATGTTCGGAATTCAGAAATGGGTTTCCTGTTTGGCTTGTCCGATTCAGAAAACCAGAAGTACCGAACAGATGAATTCTGAAGGGCTGGTGGAATGGATGGTTGTGTTTTGGAGTTGTACTGGATGATGTAGGGTAAGCTACTAAACGCATTATCATCCGTCTGTTCTCTTGTGGATTACTCCGCTGGAGGGATTGATGATCCCAAGCAAATTCCACAAGGGCTGCTGGAGTATGCACATGAAAGCTTGGCATCCATCGCAGACATGGTATGACATGCCTCTGTCAGATCTTCTTCAGATCGTTGGACGATGGCCAGGATCGATGGAAAACCTGTACTCGAGCGAAAACGAATACAGCAAACCTTCGCCATAGTTGCAATGCATTCCTGCAGGGCTAGAAAATTTCAACTGTTACAGCAGTTGATTGCAGACGTTTAAAGATCTGTTCGTCTTTACACCTCTTTGGTAAGCTAATAGCGCATTCGTACATTTGTTCGTTGAAAATTGCAGCAGTGAAGCGCATTATGTTCAGTAGCGACTAAAATGAGTTACAATCCCTTAAACGAGAGCCATATATTTCACCCATGTATTTAACCTGCGTTGCAGCATTTTCCCTACATAGTTATTCAGTTATTTCTCTGTACATGAACATTCCATTCGAATCTTGGTCAAAATTCTTGTACTATATGCGTTGGCATTAAAAAAATGGAAAAATAATTGTTTACCGACGGAAGTATGCAAAATATGAATTGGCATTAAAAAAGTGAAAAATACAAACCAACTCACAATCTCAAATGCAGTTGTACAAGGTACCTGCAGTTGAGAATTGAAATCTTTCAGGCGAAAAAACAGCCAAGAACTGCAGTAGAAAAGATGGAAGATATCCGAGCCCAAAAACCACAACTTGATCAAACATCAAAATGATAAAACAAAACACATAGGCGAATGTTGCAGCTTGTTCGAGGCCGTCACAAAACAGAGGCAAATCTGAGCGGCACGGAGAACTGCGTGATTCGTTGTGGCCAACCTTCAATGCAAAGATAGCCACTGCATCTGGCCCCTTTGCTCTGCAAATTGGCTTCTTCCCAAACCCCACTTCTTTCTTTCCCCTCCAGATTCAAAACTTCAAAATCGAGCCCATCCAAACCCACTCAAAATCATCGTTTGATCCATATCAACTCGCTCGAATGCATCGAAAAAACCACCACACAAACAAGGAAAATAAAAAAGATGCAAGATTCACCGATCGAAAACGAGAGCTGCTACAGTAGATCGATTGCAAAGAAGCGAAAAGCGTGCAGGAGAAGGTAAGGCGGCTGCGGAGGTGAGGGAGAGTCGACGGAGGCTGGAGGGCTGTATTTGTAGTAGGCGGCTGTGGAACCAGCGAAACCCTAACCCTAGGGCTCAGTTTCAGTTGGGCTGGTGGGCTTTACTGGGCCTGAACTTAACCGATTCTGACTGGGCTACGGAAATGGGCCTCCCATTGCGTCCTCCCGCCTGCTTCGCCCGCCTTCCAGCTGCTTCCGACGCATCCTCCCATCCCTCTCTTTTTTTAAGATAATGGGAAATAAATACCCTACCTTTGCTTTAACAGAAACAATAGTCAATTATTACAAAGTATACATGCAAGCTGCATATTGTCTTTGTTTTCCTCAAAACTTTACAACGGAGTCCAAATGACGAAGTCAATAATATAATGATGTGATTACCAAAGAAGCCTCTTACACTGCAGCCAGTTCCGCCACAGATCTCTCCTCAGCTATCAAATCCACCACATCATTCATCAACACATCCTCTCCCAACAAGCCATCCTCATCATCTGCTATGACCTATGCCTTTGTATCTAGAGTGAATGCTAGTCAAGCACGGATTGTGCTAAAGTCACCACTGAGCAGACTGTATCCCAGAACCTGATAATGACAACTGAGAGTACAACCCATATCGAGTAAAGATGAGAAAGAAGATAGAATAGGATCTCCTAGAAGACGCCTCCATGGAGGCCACGGTGCCAAAAGCGTTGCCGTCGCCCATCCAAAAAATTGGACTAGGTTTTCATCCGAAGAGTCCTACTAGGAAGGAATAGGGTGGTGGCTCGACAATGTCCGATCGGGGGACACGGAACCAAAAGATGTCCTCGTTGCTGGCCCTGAGAACACTGGGCTAGGCTTTCGCCTATAGCTGTCTCACCTTTTGTCGCCATCCAAACCACCTCCACCAACACGTAGACCTGCCACGCCTTACACCCCTCCGTCGCCCATGCCACCTCCTAGACATGCTGAACCGGCTCACCCGTCAGCACACGCTGCTTGCCGACCCACCTCAAGCCAAGCCGCCACCCATGCCACTGCCGCCTCCGCCAATGCCATCTCCAATCGGATCCCCTTGATGGCGAACATGGCTGGTGGTGAAGCGGCCGGACAACTCCGGCGATAGATGCCACAACAGCCTCAAGGCGCACCACCGTCCCTCAAACCGTTTGACAAGCACCGCTCCGTACGGACGTACAGCAATGGTTGGTCCCGCCGCTGCCGTGAGCAGGCTTGTTGTTGCTTGATGGTGGTGGTGAGAGATCACCTCCTTGGTCGCCAATCCGGAAAAAACGAAGGTAGCTGGTGTCCCACTCGGCCTTCTCAGCCTTCTCTACTTACACGTTTTCTTTTTGCCTTAATCTTATGGTACAAAACTCACATTGTAATAAAAATGCATAGAGCCCAACATCGTATTCTCGATGTGATAAGTGTATATCTAAGGTATCCTATATTAATTTACTACACTGGCACCTAATCCCCACGTTGGTACCGTAAAGGCTATTTATTGATGAATCCGCCAATCCGCTATGCTGTTACAAGGGTAAAGAATTAAAACCTTGATGACAGGAATGAAGGTAGAGGTCTTCGATGGAGGGTGCCCATTTCTGGATTTTATGGCAGCTGTAGGAGACGAACAGGTAGGGTTGGGGAACCTTTGGCACGACGATGGGAGAAGCCAAACCAGTCCTGACGGAGGAGGCATGGCAGTTCCACAAGAGCATGGTGCCAATGGGAGACGATCAACCGTTGCTGGCCAGCTGGCAACAGTACGATATACGTGTAGGCCCAATTCGGCTAGCAGCAGGCCAGCAGGCTATTTGCAAGAAGAGGATCGTATATTGTTTGGGCTGATAAGGGCTACATGGAGGCTCATAGTTCCATGTGCTCTTCGTTGATGACCCAATCTCTTAACTTGGGGCTAATCTTGCTTCGCAAATCACATCCAATGATCTAAAAGAACTGAGATGGCATGGAAGCACCAAATTGCAGGAAAATAACATAATAGCAAATAGTTGGGTTATAACAGTTCCACACTAAGTGGAAAATTAAAAAAAGTAGTAAATTGCATATTACGACACCTATTCTTTTTTTACTAGGATATTCGACCACCTATTATTGTCTAACACATTGGATCACCCTCTTTGAGGACTACTAGCACATGGCATGTCATTGGGTGCACGGGATATATATACTATATATGCTAACGCCATGCTGACATCAGTACAAAACCTAGGTACTGGACCTAGTACTCCAAGGCTAGGTACTAGACCTGATGACTTGATACCGGTCTGGTACCACACTTGATACCATCACTCGCCTGCTTCCATGTCCCTACCACAACCCTTGGCCAAATGTAAAGCCCCTGAAGTCGGTGGCGGCCAAATCTAGTGGTGTGGCCAGACATTGTGGGGTTACTGGGGGAGAGTCATTAGAACCACCAAAGTCTTCACCAGCTGAGGATGGAAACAACTGGATATGGTTTTGGTAGCCTAACTTAGAGAGGAAAGAAGCCGGTCCATAGTCACAAAGTTCCTGGATCGATGGGTTAAGGAACAGGATCCATGACCATTACTTTTAAAAAGGTTTTAACAAGGCAAGGACAATATTATCCCTACATTCCCAAGATGGGGACGATAATCCCGGGACAAGGAATGCATCACCGTTCCACGTTTCCGGTGACTATGAGTTGTCGGCATACTGCAGTTCCATGAGCACCTTGCTACTGGTGTTGGCCTTGTGCGCCTCCACGAGCTCCCTGCCAGCAGTTTGGTGGATGAGACGGCCTCCCTCCCCATTGGCTTCATTGGCGCATGCATAGGTGAGAGAGAGTGAGAGGGAGAGAGAGGGAGGATCGAGAGAGGATCAACATACTGATCTATGGGACTTGACGACTTGCATGGCTCGATTTGGATACCTTAATCATTGTTGTTTTGGCCCAACATTGCTGGTTCAAGATAAAAAGGGTAGTGATCAGCAGTTATGTTTAAGTGTCACTGCCAATTCAAATATTACATCCAGTTCAAAGTTGAACCTAAAAATAGTGAGGCAGAACCAGAAACAATGGACATGGCCAGTGATGATGACCATGGTGATGGAAGGAAAAATGGTGGGATGATTTGAATGGGTAAAATGGAATATATTCAGAGATTGGGAAGGGGAAGGAGAAGACAATACAGTCCAGTGATGGTAAGTTTAGTGGATCTACCTCTAGGGCGTCTCTTGCACTATCGACCCAGGTTTTTGGTGTGCATGGAGCTAATAGGTTGACAATATCTGATGAGGAGTATGATGGATTGATAGAGGATGAGATGTACATGGTGGATCAGACTCAGATGACTGATCCTAATAGATTAGTGGAAGAGTTAGTTGCGGTGCCTGAGGCTTCTATGGCTCTACTCCACTTTGTCAAAGCAAGAGGAGGGCAAATGACTCAGATCTGCACTCAGTGGAGAGGGCAGAGAAACTTAAGGCAATATACAACTTGGAGACTCAACCTCCAAAGGTATTATTCAGGACAACCTACTAGCTTCAGTTTTGGGCCTAACTACAAAGGTGTGACGAAAACAAGGAGCTCATACATCTTGCATGTCGAAATTTGGAGAGAACGGTCATGCAAGCCCAGACATGCATTTTGGGTGACTTGAGTTCGTCTTTCATGGAGCAGAGCTTCACGGATCGGAATTTATGCTACTCGAGAACTTTTGTAATCATTAAGAGCAAAAACAGAAAATGCACATAATGTACACCTATTAGAAAAACCATAGAGCAAAAACAGAGATATGGATATAGATGATGAGATTCTGCCTCAGCTTTTTTATAAGGTCTCTGGTTTTTTTCAAGCGGTGCTATTGGGTGGTCCGCTTAAAAAAAATAGGATTATTTTTATAGGTAGGCCATTATGAGGCCTACCTGTAAATAGGCAGACCACCTAATAGGACTACCTGAAAAAATTGATTTTTACAGGCGGTTCGTGATTGGGGACACGTGTTTTACTTTCACAAATGTGTCCTTTTTAGGCTGTCTATAAAAATAAAAGGGGGTGTCAGTCGGTGATGTGGGAACCAAGGTCCCCCCGCGTTGTGGGCGCGGGACAGTTGGACGCCACATCGTCGGTTCCCCGAGCGCGGGAGATGGCATGGGCCCATCATGGGGTCTGTGCACTCCTCTTGTGCTTGGGAAGAAACTGGAGTATGAGAAGAGCATGAAGCCGCAACGATGTTTGAGCAGTTGTCAACCCAAGAAATGCTATTCAGGGCACCGAGCAAGCTACTCGGGGCCACGCGTTGAGCCCTAGCCTAGGAGCGTCCCTAACGGACAGTCCCGAGGAGGATGCCCCCGAGCACCCGCAGGCCACGTAGGCCTGCAGGACAGTGCTCGGGGGCCGAACAACGCTCCCAAAGTCCCACGGGCTGTGTAGGCCTACAGGGCGGTGCTCGGGGGCCGAACAGCGTCCCTGAGGTCCCGAGCGCCACGTAGGCCTGCGGAGTCGTACTCGGGGGGATGAATGGCACCCTCGAGCTCCCACGGGCCACATGGGCCTACGAGGATGAGCTCCGGTGCCGAACGGCTACCACCGTATTTGGTGCGACAAGACGAGGCGTGCAACCACGGGTTATCCTTTACGCGCCTCTCCAAGAAGGGGCAATGTGACAGATATCTACCCGCCCAGGCGTGCAATGTGATAGTTGGGTCAAGTCATATCGCCTGTCATTCGGAACACTATGCGGGCTGTCAGAGAGGTGTGGGCTATCAGACGGCTTGACTCCTGATGGCCTGCACAATATTTTCCCACTTTTGCCTACTCCGTCTAGGCACCATCTAGTGGGACCGTGGACCAACAATGATGACCAAGGTTTTCTCTGCCAGGGCGCTCCCACGTGAGAGTGGGTGGCGTCATGTGCATGTGGTAGACGACCGGGGCACGTGGCAGGCGGCCATGGCTTCCTCCTGGACCTGCTCCGTGGGGGCCTACTTGGAAGAGTGCAAGGCCCATTAGAGAGGAACGACCAGCACGGTTCTGCACGTTCGGTAGGGCGTGCCTACCTTATACCCTATCATGACATAGCTGTAATTGAGCAAATCTAGGGCGTAAGTTTCCACGCCCATCTCTCCGATTCAGCCATTGTGGTACCACCCGTGTTCTATAAGGGTAGGACCAAGGCCATATAGAGGGGGATTGAACGTTGTTCATTCACAAGCTTTACTCTAAGCAAAAACACACCACACAGGAGTAGGGTATTATGTCACCATGCTGCCCGAACCTGTCTAAGTCCTTTGTGTACATTTTTTCCACTCCCCGAGTAGACTTAGGAAACAGCACCCCTAGCTGAACCTCAAGGGGGCCTATCTAGATCCCCGCTTTCGGCATCCATTCGCCAACAGTGTCATAAAAAATGACTTTTGTAACAGTGAGTGAAAGTTTGGGAGCTAGCATCTACTTATCTATATACAATAAACACTAGGTTCCCCAAAAAAAACATGAGCTAGCGTTTGCTTGTCTAGCTCTTTTCCTTTTGCTTGTGTCCTTCGCTCCTTCCATGCCAGTTTTTTTGTGAAAATTGCAAAAACCCACCTAAATGTCATCCTAATTTTGAGATTCCCCCTATAAGATGATTTGTTGCAAATGCCCCCTCCTAATCCACCATGGTTTGAGACTCCCTCCCAATGCCGTTGTTGGCACGTTCTCGTGGCTACAGACCCACACATGCACTCCTAGAAATACCAATATGCCGAGAGAAGTCAGGCCCGCTGCTCATGACGACTAGGCCCGATGAAATGGTTGCGGCATCTCCACTCGTGGTGTCTAGCACGCCGTTGGACAACGGTGGTCATGAGTCTCCACTCTTCGACATCGGAGTCGCCAGTGAGGTCGCCAGAAGATAAGTCGTTGCGTCTGTCTCATACTCCGGTGGCAGCTGATTTTCTTCGGCGGATTCAAGGTGAGGAAGACGAGACCAGTGTGACACTATGTCACCGAGAAGAAGATGGGTTTGGGCCGCAAGCGTAGTAGGACGGTGGTCATATAGCACGTCCAAAAAGGAGCCACGAGAACATGCAAACATCGACATTGGAAGGGAGTCTCAAACCATCGTAAATTAGGAGGGGTGTATTTGCAACAAATCATCATATAGGGGGAATCTCAAACTTAGGGTGACATTTGGGTGGGTTTTTGTAGTTTTCCCTTTTTTGGAATAAGTCCAAACAACCACCAAACTACTCCCATTCAAACACATTAGGTATTTTGAACCGAGTACATGTGACCCCACAACAGTAACGGGTGAACACGACCCGTCACATATAACCTTACAGGTCAAAAAAAGACCCGTTTAAGATATGGCTACGAGAGACAACCTGTCACAAACATAAGATCATCTATGATGGGTGAGAGTTTTAAATCGACACAAATCAACTGTCTCGGGTCCAAAACTACAACCCGTCAAAAATGATTTCATATGATCTATGACGGGTTACATAGTACAAACTTTCACAAATGAGAACCCTCATCAGTGGCGGCTCATATTTATGACCAGTGGGATGAGCATTTATCTCTTACGGACTGAACTTATGAGCCGTTACAGATACACTATAACGGGTCAATTCTAAAGACTTGTTCACTCGAACTCCTCTCTCTCTCACTCTCTTTCTCTCTGAGGAAGAGGCCGCGGCAGCGCTTCGACAAGCTGGCGGCAGGGCTCAAGCTTGGGGAAGCACTAGGGAGATGAGAGGAAGATTCAGGTGGTAGTAATTGGGCACGAGGTGCCCAGGACTTGCGGCACGCCATGCAGCCAAGGCGGGTGCCCCGAGTAGAGCGGAAGCAGAGGGAGGCCGGCCGACTCCGCTATAAAGGGAGGAAAAAGTGGGCCGGAGCTAGAAAACGAGCCGGTGATGGGAAGGAGAATAGGCCGATGGCCCGACGACTAAGCGAAGTCATCTGCTAGGGGTTTAGGACGGTAGATTTGCACTTCCAAAGGAAAAAAAAGAAAACAAAAGGTAAGAACGACAAACAACTGAACAAAACAAAAGGACTCTATGCGAGTTTCGAAATTCACAAGAAAAAGAAAAACAATTTTTAAACATAGTCAAGTTTTAGGGCTGTTACAATAGTGGTTTAGGGTTTTCGGGATTAACAATACCATACGTAGATCATCGCCTATGCATGGCGCCAGGGCTCCCTTTAAATATGGCATTGAGGAGATCAGGGCCAGTCCGTTATGAAGAGCAGCGTACGTCCAATCATTGTGCATAGATGAGAAATGTGCGTGCGAGTCCTAAAGACTCGATCCTCGATTTAGGAGCACGTGGACGTTAGTGAGCCGAGTCCATCTCGTGCCTCTCTGGCTTCATGGTTAGGAGATCAACTAACAAGCACTACAGCCATTAGCTTATTAAACCTATTGAAACCACTTGGTCATTACATACTGAAAAAGCGTATATCTTAAATTTTTCTCATAAAACTCTTTCAAACATTGATGTGGTATGCTGTGAGTAAATTTAGCTTTTCTGTAACTACCATCTAGATCAAATGGTTAAGAGCTTTGTTCGTAAAAGTTTAGTAAATTTTTTCTAGCTTTCTTACATATTTCAAAGAGTCCAGGATAAGCATCATAGAGGCCCACACAACATGTACCCTTCCAGAAAAGCAATGTCTTCTCTATAACCCTAAAATACTAGAGAACATAATGTTCAACAGACAGAACCGCAATAGGAAACTAAAGGACAAAAACGATGAATTTTACAACTGATGAGACAATCACCAAACAAACAATTAGCATGTATACATGCAGCACTAGAACAGTACAGATCAGTCTGCTTTCTTCTAGCTAGCTACAAAACAACACTGCCATGCATGAACACCGTACAAAATGATAAAATAATCAACCAAACCACAAATGGAAATTAACACAAGTTATCAAATCATCCATGCATAACCAAACCCTATCATCTTCCACATGTTAAATTATCTACAGAACGAGCCAGCCATGCATATATATACCCACCAGAGACACCAGCCATGCAATATAATTAACCGGAAAGAAATTAGGAGTAGAGGCTAGCCACCGAGCGCGGCGAACCCGCCGCCGCGCATCATCTGCTTGAACTCCTTGAAGTCGACGCGGCCGTCGCCGTCGGCGTCAACCTTGCTGATCATCCGGCGGCAGTCCTCGGCGGTGCGGCCCTGCTTGAGCCCCAGGCTGGACAGCACCGACCGCAGCTCGTCGACGGTGATGAAGCCGTCGCCGTTCTGGTCGAACACGTTGAACGCCTCCCGCATGTCCTCGTCCTCGTCCTCGCCGCCGCCGTCGATGGTCCCGGCTTGGCCGTCCTCGCCGAGGATGGAGCGGTAGAGGAGGCCGAACTCCTCGATGTCGACGCAGCCATCGCCGTTGGCGTCGATCTTGTCCATGGTGGCGTCGAGCTCGTCGTCGGGGATGTAGATGCCGAGGTTCTTGAACGACTCGCCCAGCTCTTTCTTGGTGATCCGCCCGTCGCCGTTCTTATCGAACATCTGGAACACCTTCCTCAGCTCCGACGAATCCATGCCGCTGCCGCCGCCGCCGCCACTCATATATGCTCGCTAGCTCTATTAATTAATCAAAGAGTATTATGCACGTACAAATTAACACTGATCTCTCATCTATTCTATATCATCTATCTCCCTTTGCATATGCATGCTCTATTTATCAATACAATGATGATTTATATCTAAGGTAAATTAAATGTGGTGTGAGTAATGGAAATGACACGGGAGAAATGGTTGGTGATGGGTTTTACTGTTGGGAGAGGAGAGGATGGGTTGGGTTTGGGTGGTGAGGAGGGAATGGTGGTGCTTCTTTGCCATTGTGGGGAGAGGAGGGCGGTGGTTCTGTGTTACGGCAAAACCAAGAGGTTTTTTAGCGTGACAAACGTGGGTTTTTCTATAAAAATGTTATTTTAAAACCTTATAGCATTACAAAATTCTAGTAATAGATTACTAGAATTCTGTATTACGTATTACTAAGGTATAGTTTGAAGATAAAAGGAAAAGAAAGAAGAAGAAGATTACACAAAACAAGATGAACCATTAGCGCATGATTAATTAAGTATTAATTATTTTTAACTTGAAAAATTTAATTAATATGATTTTTTAAAAAACTTTTAGATAGAAAATTTTTACTAAAAAACATTATTTAGCAGTTCGAAAAACGTGCTCACGAAGAAGAAGTTTTTTCATTCTAACACACGGATGGAAACAGAGCCTAAGCGTACCGATGAAATATATACCTAAGGGTGGCCACCCAAGCTTGTCGGGCAATGAAATCAACATACTGCATATATACACACATATATATATATAACTTTACCTTCACCGATATTTGGACTTACAGATATTATCTTTTACAAATATTCTTTCACAGACCAACAGATACTTTTCAATTTACTGTTCATAGCGTTGTTCAAAGTTTTTGGTACGGTTCACAATTACTATTCACTCTTTCAAAAATTTTCAGGATCTTTTATGGCTAGCAAAACCACTGGTATAGCCGGGTGTAATACGATTAGTTTGTGTTATCCTACTCGGTATTCATCATATTTATCACTTATTTGTTTTTTTAGAAGCAACTTTCTTAGATATCCCTAGTCATATTTTTTCTGACAGAGAGTTTATCTTCTCCCCAGGCAGTTCCACCCGAAGGGAACACTTCTCTACCGATAATGGTTCTCCTGATGCCTATACGAGATGCAGGCTATAAACGAGAACTATCGAAGAGATTTCTCCTATAGGGTCCCTAGCATAAACACTCTTCCAGAAATAAACAGACAGGGAAACTTAAAGAAAACTACTTCATAATTAAACAAAATAAGTTTATATATGGTTTTTCCTTTCGGGAACTCCAAGGGATGATACAAACAAGCTTAACTAGCTTGCCTTACACTGATGTATATTACACTCCTTGCTTTTATATACTTACAAGGTATTTTCTTATCAGGCTACTACTACTAAGGCTAGAGAGTGGATGTGAGCTCTGCTCGGAGAAAATCTTACTTCTTCGATGTGTGTCCTCCCACTGGACAGACCTCTCCTTTTATAGATGCTCCGGGAGGGAGGCTCGTCAGAGACTTCGTGCTTATCTTCACAGCACTGTGGCTTCACGAGTACGCCACCTTTATGCTGTTGCTTCTTCCTTTCTTTATTCACGGGCATATTTATAGTAAGAAACCATGCAGAAGAAGTTAGAGGTAAATCCAGGATGGTCATCAATTATAAAAGGTTAAATGATAATACTATAGAAGATGCCTATAATATCCCAAATAAGCAAAAATAGATCAAAAGAATACAAGGTAGTAAATATTTCTTTAAATTTGACTTGAAAGCTGGGTTTTGGCAAGTAAAGATGGCAGAAGAATCCATAGAATGGACTGCGTTCACCTGTCCTCAAGAACACTATGAATGGCTTGTAATGCCATTAGGCTTAAAAAATACGCATGCCTTATTCCAAAAAAATACAAAATATATTTAACAAAAACCAAGAAACCACGCAACTCTCTGTGGCTTCACGAGTACGCCACCTTCATGCTGTTGCTTCTTCCTTTCTTTATTCATGGGCGTCCTTTATTCACTTTTCCACCGAAAGTAAGATTCTTCACCCTTCTTTATGTCACTTCGCCGAAAGCAAGCCTTTTGTGAGAGACATTTTTTAATCTTTCATTATTATGGGTATTATTAGCCTACACATTAGTTTTCATTATTAAGGACATTATTAGCCTACAAATTAGCTCGCTGGTCATGTCCGAATGATTGATAATACCTTATCAATTTAATATTTATTTTAATCTTCAGCTAATAATCTTAGTGGTCTGGTTGCCCATGACCACCAATATCCATGGTATCTACATCTGAGAGAGATATTTCAAAATTTTCATCATAAGCTTTTTTTCATTTCTTCAAACTTCTCATTTATTTCTTGTTTTAATTCTTTAAGTATTTCTTTTATATATATATATATATACATATACATATATATATATATATAGAGGATTTGATGATTTGTTATCCTGACCCATACGTCATCGGCTAAGACGGTCCCACTGTCATTGTCACAGGATGGCCAATGGCAATATAAAGAGTGACAAATCGTCAGAATGTTGAGTAATGGGCTAGTCACTTATGATGTTTATCAGCTTTTTCTTTGTGAGTTTCTTAGTCCTTAAAATACAACTTATATAATGAGAGATAATAAAGAGAAATGTCACTATGGAGGAAAGTAAGTCACTTTAAGTAAAATGAGGCAAACAGTAGTTTTTAAGATTAAGTGTACCGATGAAATATTCTAGGGGAGTAAAAAGAACTCTTTTCCTTTGTTTTTAAAGACGAGAAAGAATAATTTCTGTAGGTGCAAATGAATATGTAAACATGTTAGAAAATGAATAAGAGCATCCAGAACACCTACAAGACCGGCACGCAAGACTTGTATTTATCTAGAAACATATCCAAACTATGTGTTCTCCAAAGCCTAAAAGTGGGTCATATCAATTTAAATATTATTGAATCGATACATATAAAACATGTATAATAACCCCCTTTTTTTTAACAAACAGGATCTCGACACGATATGGGATACTATATAGTACACTGATCAACTTACAAACACTCACCATAATTTCCATAGCATCGTTTGGTCACTTCCATTCTAAGATGCCAAGGAGGGTTGTGAGCAGTGAACTCAACCGTTTCCCTTTCCTGAATGAAAACATGGCATTGCTCCATGCCCCCTCCATGCCACCACATTCCTCAATCAACCATGCCACTTACAAACGCACGTTGTTCCATCACAGCCACTGATTGCAGGTGGTGCTGATCGCCCAAACTGATTCGACTATTGGTTCCATCTCCAACACAGCAGAACGATACACAGCCCATTCCCAGAAAGGCAGCATGCCACTAGCCATGGTGTGAAGCATACGGCCACAGTACCAACATGCAGATGGTTCATTATCGAGTTCATTTTCAGATAATGGAGGACATCACCGCGATTATCAGTATAACAGGTGTTGCTTATGGGTCATCGTCGTATGGAGCACAGGCACCTTGGTGTGATGGAACAATCAGAATTTGCTTTCCATGATTCTGGAATTCAAGTGCTGCAGGAAAGACAGCGTCTGACAAATGCATGTTGCCCATCAGATCCAACCGCTCCAGGTTATCTAAAACAAGATATACATGGATTATTAACTTATATCTTTAGTTGCGCTTCGATCAAAACCAGTAGACCGGAGGTAGTATTTCTTTTTCTTACATGTATTTTGCTTCAAGGCATTACAGATGACTTCCAAAGATTCAGGAGGCAAGAGATTAGACCCTGCATTGACAGACACAAGGCCCGGCGCTTGTCGTATTAATCTAGAAACAAAATGCGCAGATCTAATCCCACCACGGTTCTTGCTGCAAAATAGATATAAAGCATGTAAGGTAATGTCAAAATGACACAAGTACCACTTTCACACCCACTATGGTTTTTTTCCTACCTGACGTTGATATGGTAAAGGGCTACCTCCGCTGGCAATGCTTCCTCAAGGATTTGGAAGCCTAGTGGCCCAAGGCCAATATCTTCAATATTTAGCTCCCTTACACCTGAACCCAAAAATTTCGCCAATGCGGCTGCAACAGAACTGCAAATGCATTATAATTGAATAATGACCAATGCAAAAATGACAAAAAGTGACTCACCTCCCAAGAGGATTATCCGCAATAGACAGAAGATTAAGTGGTTCACTAACAGATGAAAGGCATTCAAGAAGTTCAGTCACGCCAATATTAGTCAAGTCACAGTTCTCTGCTCTTAACCTCCAAAGGGATTTTTCCTTCCGAAGAGTCTGTGAAATAAAACAAAAAAGCAATCTGCAAAATAAAAATAATATACTTAGTCAATGTGCAAGGATCTACAAAAACCAATTTTGTTCTATGATAGATCCAAAATACATAGTATGCACTCATGATATATGCATCTCTAAAAGAAATCTAGACAAGAAACAAGTGAGCAAAATTCTACTTTCTACAATCTATATTGCTTAGCTTATGGTGACACCTGGCTTGGGTTCAGTGTTGTGATACCTGATTCCTTCGTCCATGATAGGATTGTCACTTATATCTAAATCTCTCAAGTTAGGCATCTTAACTAGGATTTTGCATAGATCCTCGATATCACTCTTGTTCAAATTGTTAGCCCTGGTATGGAAAATATTAATGATCAAATACTCAATCAGGTCATCAGACCAGTAAGTAACAATACTTCTAAAATAAGGTGCCACAAAATAACAAAGTAATACCTCAGGCTAAGTAAGGTCAAGGAGTTCAATGAAATATTTGATTCCAGTGCTGATGAAAAACATGGAAATCTTTTATCCATTGTCTTTAGCCAGCCTGCAATCTACAAGAGATGAATTATTTCCATAGTACAATCTAAACAAAGGACCAAAAATAAAAAATTGTTCTCCTGTCAACCCACATTGTTTTCTGATATCTCAAGAGTTTGTATGCCACTTGAATATTCAAGAAGAGTATGAACAATCATTTTAGCAAATGATGGCTGCATCTTAGTATCGTTAAGTGACAGAAAATGTAATGACCTGCACAAGGATAGAGCAGTGTTTCAATATTCGTCTAACAATGAACCACATTATTCTACTCGTAAGAGATCCATATATTCAGCAAATCAAGCTATATTTTCTTCTATATGTTGAATCAGAATATAAACTAAGACCTAGCAATAAGGCTGTGTCTTACTTTCCGAGTGACAGAAAATCCAATAAACCAACAGAGATGTTTAGAGGATTGCTTTCACAAATACGTGATGATTTAATAATGAACTTCTGGATCCCATGGCTTACTGATCCCTTCTGCAATACACTATTACAGATTTTATCCATGACAGCAGGAGAAAGCTGGCAATGGATAAATTCAAGAGAAAGCAATGTCTCTGCATGGCAGCTCAGAAGTATGCATACACCACTAACCTGTCAGTTCAAATCGAGAAGAAATTCAACATTTATGAACTAATCACTCACAATCAGGTAATAAAACAACAGAGAAGGATCATGCAGAAAATGATAGTACTTCCCAATTTACCTCTCATTTAGAATGCCTGGTCATTTCACCCTTAATAATACATCAAATAGAGAAAAATATCTTTTGATTTTCTTATGTTTAAATATGTACTCCCTCCATTCTAAAATATATGGTGCTTTTGTTTTCAGCAAAATCAACATTTGAAAATTTTGACTAATAATTGAACTAAGAGTATATGTGTTTAGTGTCATGCATGTAGTACCATTAGATTCATATTGAGTATTTTCATATGATGTTAATTTTGTAGTGGTTGATAACATATCATAAAAAATCAATGGTCAAAATATAGTGTTGGAGACCGTGTAAAAAGCTAATACACCTTATATTTTAGTAGAACGGAGGGAGTATATTAGAAAACGTAAAAAAACTAAACCAGTACACATTTTCTTGTTATGGAACTGAGTTTACAAAGGATTGTTGCTCAGAAAGGTTTCAGACAGAATCATCAGAGTCAACACCATTATTCCCTGAAGCTACAGTCACAACAACAAATGCAGTTCACCACTGCAAGATTACCTCCAGCTCTGATATAATTCTTACAAACATCAACGTTTCCAGCTTGCTACCTTGCAACAAGTCCTGAAAGACAAACGATTTTCAGCAGTCAAACTAGAAAGATTCGTAAATTCACTGAAAAAAGGACCAATTTTGGTCAGTATGCAAAGATTAGCTTGTATCGAGAATGGTCACCACTTGAAACAAGGAACAGAAAAAATGCATTTGCGAGCACTCAAAATGATACAGCACAGACACAACTTTGATCTACAGAAGGGAGTATCACAGATCTATGAGGTACCACATCAGCACTTACAGAAATTTCTGCTGTGCAAAGCACACTTTGCAATCGCAAGCACCTGAAAATAAGCGAAAATGGAATTATAACTAAAAATATTGAAGTTAGAAAATGGTCCAATCACGAATCAATCTGGTCCAAAAGGATTGCAAGATTACTAATTACACAATGGCAAACCTAAAGTTGCATACCTAGATCACCATAAATCTCACCAAATCTTCAGTGATGTCTAGTTTTTTTAATGAAATATGTATAATCTAAAAAAAATTCATCACAATGTTAAAAACAACTGAGTTAAATTACTCGCAAATCCACCCAAAAAAGAATTGCATGTGAGCATGTGACTGAAGTTATATTATCATGGCACCTCGCGTAACAGCCAAATCTGCTGCAATGGTACGACAATCTTGAATAATGTTGAGGTACGTCCTCACTGTGGAGAATGTAATTCATGACTTTAGCTGTGCAGAACATCAACAAAAGAAAATGATCAAACAATGTCCAGCATAACAAAAGGCAATATTACAAACATGCTAGGAAGCACTCTTGATACTGACCTGATATAGTCAGCTCATCAATACTCCCACGAAAAGAAGGAAGCAAGGCACTCTCAGCAGCTTCGTCAAGGCACCTGTGGAAGGATCAAATGAAAGGGAAGAAGCAAATGTTACAAATGCAGTTTCCAATAGATTATGTAGAGTAAAAGTGTTTCATCAAGCCCAATTGGAAGATTTATATTACGCACTCCTGCAAATGCTTTTCCCAATATTGCTGTTGCCAATCTACAGTAATCAAGCTATCGTGTCCAGCATTATCACAACGGGGCCAGCGAAGTCTGAACAATGCTTGCCATGCAGAGTTGAAATCCTCGCACCTAAAAGCATCAGCATATACGTAAGATAATAAAATCTGCTGATTGTGGACTTAACCAAGCCCAAGTTCTAAAATTGGTAACCGGTACTATTTTGGCCTTATACAATGTACAGACTATTGTTACTAAAAGGACCGACTATGCAGCCGAACTACTAATTTACAATAACAGGTAAAGACAAGCATACGGCTTGGCCTAACCCGTTATAGAACATACACTTCAATCCGAATACAAAACCAAACTGCAGTACTTGCAAAGGGATTTTTTTTCTGTGTGTGTAAATTGAGTGTTACCTTGATCTTTTAGTGCCCCGTCTATCGCCGTCAGCAATGGCACTTGAAGAGCAGCACCTGGCATGGGGAGATTATGATTACTAGGTTGCTTTATCTCCGAAGAAATAACAAACCACGCATCTAATTAGAAGCACATAGATTGGTACCCATGGTGATGGTGCAGAAAGAGTCACAAAGGAGAGGAGAACAACCATAGAAGAATAATAGAAGGCGACAGGGGACAGGAGCAGGGTACCGATCATGCGCGGCGTGGTGAAGCGACTCGAGCGCGGCGGGCGGGAGAAGGGACGCCAGCCGGTGGAGGAGCTCCCAGGGCAGCGCCTCCGCCACCTCCTCCGGCGTAATCATCAGGTGGCCCCCGCCCTCCTCGCCACCACCTGCCCCATTGAAATGGTGGTCACGGCCCCACCATCCGGCTCCACCGGCGCCCGCGGCGCCGGCAGTGAGGTGGGAGACCACCGCCTCGAGGCACAGCGACAGCAAACTGGGCGGAGGCGAGGGCGTAGCCGCATCCGTCTCCGCCGCCGCCATCTCCGGTGACGTCACCGGAGATGTTGGAGAGGGGAGGGAGTGCTGCAGTGGTTCGATTAGTGGGCCCAATCACGCAGAGAAGCATATTATTAGTTAGGCTATTGGGCCGGGCCCAGCTACTTTGTTATCTTGTTTGGATGGCCCTAAATCTAATTGTATAGGCCATGATGTAAGATCAAAATCTTGGCCCATACACATGGATGGGCCGTCAAGGCCCATTAAAATAAGGCCTTATGTATGGGCAGATATTTTGAGCTCCACAGGGCACATGTGTGGTGCTCTACAGCATAGAAGACATACACCACACCAATTTTTTTTGTTTTTGTGATTACACGAAAACACATATGCACACATACCACACTATATTTGATAAGCATCAAACCAAAGTATTTTGTACCTAGCTAGCGTTATCAAATTATTTGCGAGGTTGATTTTGTCATCAAACCAAACATGGTAGCTTAATGAAGAAGCACCAATAATGCGTTTCCACCCACCAAGGTTCAAGTTTAATCCTGATGTCCACGAATATTCGTTTGTCTTCGTCCTTTTAAACATGTGATAGGAAACACTCATGGATGATACGAGTAGTGTGCATGTATAGTGGTGTGCGCGCGTATGTGCATCTTGAAAATAAAAACACGACAGCTTAATGTTTGGTCATGGGAGTTATACCATTTTCAAGTTCACTTACCTCATAAAACTTTATTATAAAAAAAAGAAAAGAAATATAAAGGAGGGACTTAATATCAATTGTATTAACACAACATATTCTGATGTTCATATCTGAAAATTAATTTTGGAAGCTGGTTAATACCTGCGTCTAAGCTGTTGGGCGCAAACTCAGGCCGGCAAGAGCGCTTTTAGCAGCTCCCTGCCAACTGAGTTCAACAGACACCGTTCTGCATTGAACTTTATTGTTAGTTCAGTTTTTTTGTAAGTGTACATATGCCATTGCACAAGAAGATAATATGCATTTAAAAATGAGAACCAGGAACCAACTGGCGTTTCTTCCCCCTTTGATTATATACTATATATACAGTTATGCTAAGTTGCTAACTATGGAGAAATGTATCTGAACGAAAAACACTTAACACACTGCAGTATGAACTACACAGTGACAGCCGGGGTTGAAAGCTCAGGCAACCCACTCTGGCCATTCAGTACAACGACCTTCCCCTCTGAATCCACATCGACAATGGCAGAATCGCCCTCTTTCACCTCCCCAGCCAGCATCTTCTCCGCGAGGCTGTCCTCCAGCAGCCTCATGATGGCCCTCCTTAGCGGCCTCGCACCATAGCTAGGGTTGTAGCCTTCGTTGACGACACGCTCCTTGAACTTCTCGGTGACCTGAAGGTCAATGTCTTTGGCCTTGAGCCTGTCAAAGACCTCCTTGAGCATAATGTCTGCAATCTCCTTCACCTCAAGCTTGGTGAGTTGCCTGAAGACAATCATCTCGTCGAGACGGTTGAGGAACTCAGGGCGGAAGTACTGCTTCATCTCCTCAACGACCAGGCTCTTGATCCTGCTGTAGCTGCTGTCCTTCTCATCATAGTCGAGATCGAAACCTATCTTCCGACCACCCTTCTCGATGACGCTGCTTCCTACATTCGATGTCATTATGAGAAGTGTGTTCTTGAAGTCAACTGTTCTTCCCTTGCTGTCAGTGAGCCTTCCATCTTCCAAGATCTGGAGCATCATGTTGAACACATCTGGATGTGCCTTTTCAATCTCGTCAAAAAGCACAACTGTGTATGGCCGACGTCGAACTGCCTCAGTCAGCTGTCCACCCTCAGTGTACCCAACATACCCTGGGGGTGAACCAATCAACTTGGAAACAGTGTGCCTCTCCATAAATTCACTCATATCAAGCCGGATCATGGCCTCCTCAGAGCCGAAGTAATAGGCTGCAAGTGCTTTTGCAAGCTCGGATTTACCAACACCGGTTGGACCTGCGAAAATAAAGCTCGCAATGGGCCTGTTCGGATTCTTAAGGCCCACACGAGCACGGCGGATGGAACGACTAATTGCTTTCACAGCCTCATCTTGGCCAATGACACGCTTATGCAAAGTTTCTTCCATCTTAAGAAGCTTATCAGACTCATCACTTGAGACTTTCTCTACTGGGATACCAGTCCACGACGATACAATGTGCTGGATATCTGCTTCATTGACCAGTGGTCCTGTCTCTCCTGATTCAGTCTCTGCTTTGCTCATCTCCTTGCTCTTGTCAATGAGGGCTGTTATCTGGGCCTTCAATTCCATTTCACGGTCACGCAACTCTCCAGCCTAATGTCAACAAATTCAAATATATCCCATCAACTATAAGTTAATATTTCTATCAAACAAAAGACAAATTACAAGCATTGACTTCAGTATATCGTCAACACAGATGAATGAACAGCATACTAGTATGGGCAGAGTGATTATGTCATGTGTGAATAATAATGGTGAACTTCCCCTGTAGGTTCTAGCAGATAGTAATTCAATAAGTATTAAACAGCAAAGTTGCTTTACGAACTTGAAGAGATACCAAAATCTAGTAGGTGATCCGTAGACACTTACCTTTTCGAAGTCCTGGCTACGGACAGCTTCATTCTTATCCTTTGTGATTTGCTTGAGCTCCTTGTCAAGCTCTCTAGCTTCTTCCGGAACCTGCATAAATGGTTGCATTCAGATATTGCGTAGAGCAAGCAAAAATTAGCAAAAAGGTATGGAGCATCCAAACAAATGGTAGCATATGACCAAATTTACTACCTGGGCATGTCGAAGCCTTACACGTGAACCTGCTTCATCAATCAAGTCAATTGCTTTATCTGGGAGGAAACGATCACTGCAAACAAAACAGGGTCAGGTGATTAAAATTAGAATGATACAAGAAATTAGTAAAGCCATATGACTAATTAACACTCGGATAAGATGTGTAGTAGTTTTCTTAGAGATGTTTTTCAAGTCCCAGAATACATCCAACTTACATTTCTTCGATCACAGGAACCTGTTTTAGTATTAGCAAGGGGAAATATGACAGAGCACATTTGGTCCTTATTTTATTTGATAATTAGTTGTGTTGTGGACTCTGTTAGTATTATGATATTTACTGTTCAATAAATTTAACCTTTCAGCTGGGAAACTTCTCAAGAACATTTTATTGAGATGTCACAGAAGGTCCACATAAAAATTTGAACACTGAGGTGACATTTTCTAGCTTATAATTTAGTAGGAATAAGTCTACTTCACCGCCTGAAGTATTGAGGTTAGTCTACTTAACCTCCTGAACTATAAAACTAGGTATTCTACCCCCTGAAGTATGAAAACCGGCTCAAATAACCCCATATGGTGGTTTTGTAGGTGGTTTTGCCATGTAGATGATAATGTGGCAGCTTTATTGCTTGCATTGCACAAAGATTAATCCATTCAACCTAAATTGACCCAATCGTATCTTTTTACTCACTGATCGACAAGCCTAAAAATTACATACTACCACTAGTGTATACCATTCTCAAGCCATTGCGCTTGTGAAAAAAATTACTTAACCGACTCTATCGCTATGTCATTGTCCCCTCCATAGTCCACATGGTAAAAAACCACCGCCACATCATCATCTACATTGCAAAACCACTATAAGAAGTTACTTAAGCCGATTTTCATACTTCAGGGGGTTGAATACCCGGTTGCGTAGTTCAGGGGGTTAAGTAGACCAGCCGCAATACTTCAAGGGGTGGAGTATACTTTTTCCTAATTCAGTATTTTACATACCTGATGTATTGATAAGATAGCTTCGCAGCAGCAATCAAAGCATCATCGGTGTAACGAAGTTTATGATGGATCTCATATCGTTCCTGAAGCCCTCTAAGAATTTCTATGGTTTCATCAACTGTTGGCTCTGGCACTCTTACAGGCTGGAAACGTCTTTCTAATGCTGGGTCTTTCTCAATATGCTTCCTGTATTCATCAAGAGTGGTGGCTCCAATACACTGAAATGAAACATATAGAGTATATTGTGAGAGATTATAGTGATAAGAACTTTAAGACACCAAGAGGTTCAGAGTGACGCAATGATAGCAGATGGTGCATATATTTAACAACAAAGAGAACAGATTGGTAGTCCCGAGCTCTGAGTCCCACCAGAATACCATCCTCATACCTGTAGTTCTCCTCTTGCTAATGCTGGCTTTAAAATGTTAGCAGCATCAATAGCACCCTCAGCTGCTCCTGCTCCTATGAGTGTGTGAACTTCATCAATAAATAGTATTATCTCATCACTCTGCTTGATTTCTTCCATCAGCTTCTTTAGCCTTTCTTCAAATTCTCCACGATATTTTGTACCAGCAACAAGAAGTCCCATATCAAGGGTAATGACCTGCAGCAAATAAGTGCAAATAAATATTGATTATTTCCTGGAAATCCCTTCAGAAGAGTTTAGAAGCATAACAACAGAACAATGACAAGTATGGTATTGATAATATCCTCAGAGAAAATATGAGGATTCATGCATATAGCATTGGATATATCATGCACAATTAAAACAACAAAGTGTACCTTTTTTCCTTCTATTGTTTCAGGTACATCGCCCGTCGAAATGCGTTGAGCAAGGCCTTCTGCAATTGCTGTCTTTCCAACACCTGGCTCTCCAATTAAGCATGGGTTGTTCTTTGTTCGTCTGCCCAAAATTTGTACGACACGCTCAATCTGGGGTTGCCTTCCAACAACAGGATCTAGCTTTCCCTACAGAGATTATCAGAGTTAGCAATTATATCTGCACAAGTGATTGTTCTGTTTCAGTACAAAATATTACCTCCTCTGCTAATTTTGTTAAATTGGTTCCGTACTCCTCAAGTGTTGGCATCTTATTACCACTGCTCCCGCCCCCAACTCCAGCACCAACAGCTTCTGTTGTTTCACCAATCATTCGGATAACCTAGAGGTATACGTGGCATTGGTTAAGAAATGCTAAACACTACTTGCTGTACAACAAGGAGAAAAAAGATCAGATATACACATATCATTTACCTGTGTGCGGATATTGCTAGGGTCAGCTCCAAGGCTTTCGAGTACACGGGCTGCTACACCTTCACCCTCGCGGAGCAGTCCAAGAAGCAAGTGCTCAGATCCAATATAGTTGTGTCCTGGAAACATAAGGGCATCAAGTCTGGAAAACCACTGATCTTCTATGTGATATGTTGAAATATAATGGGAAAATCAGATGCACCACATTGTGAGATACAGAAGACAGGTGATACAAAAGTTCCTTTAGTTAGCATGTGAGCAATCATCATCTCAGCAACCATGTATTCAAAATGAGTAACACCAATAAACCAATGAAGACACCAACCCAAAGGGAATAGTTCGCATGATGAATAAGAGAATTCCAAACAATAGAAGAACAACAGATGTGGCAAACCAAATTAGCACGGTACCTTACCATGCAAGTAGTCCATTGTAACTCATTTTTTTACATTTACTTGATCAAAACAGAGAAGAAAGCATTTTTAGTACACATATTTAAAAAGAATATGATGTCTTGAAGTATATGTTGGTGACTTCCAATTCAGTCCATTTAGAAAGCAATATGGTAGTCGGGGACAAAAGTGTGACAGCAACAATAACCAACTCCTCCACGGGTAGATGAGAGTCACTACCCTTCTTTGTAGGCTCAGTTTGGATCACCAAGCCATAGAACAAATCCATGGGTTGTTGAATACTTGTAATTAGTAAGTGAAAATGATTGGTTAGCTAAGCAATACACATTGAGACTTTTGGAAACATAGATGTCACTATCCTTCTATTAGCTTTCGATTTGTTTAATTAGATACAATAGAACCAGAAGTTAATGACAAGATCAGATCAATCAAAATGCAAACAGTGACCTCTTGAGTGACATACCTAGCTGACGAGCTTCCTCCAATGAAAGCTCCAAAACACGTTTTGCACGTGGTGTGAATGGTATTTCAACAGCAACGAAACCATTGCCCCTCCCAATGATCTTCTCCACTTCCACACGTGCATCCTTGAGATTTATACCCATTGACTTGAGCACCTTAGCAGCAATACCAGTGCCTTCTCCAATCAGACCCAAGAGAATTTGCTCGGTACCGACAAAGTTGTGACCCAACCGCCTTGCCTCTTCTTGAGCAAGCATTATAACCTTTATAGCTTTCTCGGTGAACCTCTCGAACATCGATCTGGTTACAAAACGAGTACGCCTCCCCCGTCTTGATCTGTAAGATGCAACCGTCGATCTGAAGTTGGTGACAGGCGTGACTGAGAAGCTATGTACCGATCTCAGACCAACAAATGCTGCCATCTTAACAGGGCGGCTCAATGACATCGCCAGCATTGAAGGAGGCCTCCTGGTGCCATGAGACTTCCATCGCTGACCACTTACATGGCCTGCAAAAGTTGTTCCAAGAGCAACCGGCTGGAGTAGGGTGCCTGCCATGGTCAGAAATAGCTTCCCCAGACCTGTGCAGGACCAACAGTTCTGAAATAGTTATAGACCAATCTAGATACTTGATCCTCAGTGGGAAGTAAGCTAAATGCTCAGAGATAAACACAATGGATAGTATGGTGTCTACAACAACACTATCAAGACATCATTCTTTAACATGCTGTGCTTGTTATCAGGGGCAGATCTAATGTGGGACATGGGGGTGAACCCCCAAACTTTTTGGGGGAACAAACTGTTATCTCTCTCCCCTATAAAATTGACTACAAAGCATGATTTCTGGTTAAGCTACATAATCAGAAATTTAATAGCATTGATTTAAGGCTCTCAGCCATCCAGCCCTTAGATTTAAGACTCTTAATTGCACATATGTAGCATGTGCAAAGAACAAACAGCAGTTTCAGTTTTGGCCGAACTTGAATCATCATGTTCTTTGGCATTGCTAACTGCTGTCTGTTTAACTAGCATTCTTTCCCCTAACTGTTAGCGTAGAGTACAGTCAATATCTACTCCATTGGACTCAGGGAATAGACCTCATACATTGACACTCACGTGGAAGTATCGAAGTGAAGAGGAGAGAGGGAGCATGACAAGATTAAATTGGTGTAGCTTGAAGATCTCATATTTGTGTACGCATATGGTTAACGATGCACCATGTAAGTCTACTTATATTGCATACTCTTCCGGTATTCTGTACTTCAACAGGAACTTGGACAAGATGAATTTGTTCGGAAATGGTTTAGATTCTCATCCCTAAATCTGAAGCTTTGCTGTTCAATTTATTTTTCTAATACCTGGTACCTAATGAAGTATTAATTGCTTGGACTTCACACTAACTAGACATTGCTTAGTTCACTCACCTGTGTAGTAAGTAATGTTATAGCAACAGTTCAAAAAATTCAAAAACATGGCACTCCATATGTCGATATATACCTTTTCTTCAGCACATAAAGGAAACAACTAGATGGATATAATAAAATTTATTTATTCAATGAATTTTTTGTGGGTATAAATATGAAGAGTGGACATATTCAAACTCTTGGTTTTAGTACAAAATTTTAAATTTCCCTACAAGAAACTATTGTGGAACTTCCAAATAAATAATCAAATATTGTGCAGCTAGGGAGTGTTTCATTAGTTGTTCCAATGGATTATCGTGAGATCAAGTGGTCTGGTTTGTCCAAATCTATTGTATTATGACCCTCATATATTACATAAAAAGATCACAAGTTCACCACCTTTTCAAGGGAGAAAACTAAATTTAGATTATATTTTCAAGTCTCTGCTTCAAATTCCCCTTTTAATTTTGTTTGTGAATCCTTGTTTGTTTCAAGTGCTGGAATTATGCAACGGGAGGAACTAAATTATCTATGTTAATTAGATAAAAAAAATCCAAATAATGGTCCCTGTATTGTAATGAAATGAATTCCTGTCTTAAGGCACATGCAGAATCCGCGGCAACGCACGATGGGTTCCCCTAGTTAGTACTACTCCATTAAGGTTAAGGCAAATTTCTAGAACAGAATCAAGGGTTAACGCAAATTCGAGAAAAAGTGCGTGGGTACACAGATAAGAAAGAGGACGCGCGTAACGGATGGATGCTCACCAGGGTGGGTGCGGCGGAAGGAAGCAGCAGGACGAACAACGGCGGCCCTGCACGCTCGCGGGATGGATGGAGATCGGCGCAGGCGGCGGGCGAACTCGCGAGGAGGCGAGACGGGAGTCGACGCCGAGGGGACGACGGGTAGATAAGATCCTCGACTAGGGCCGCACAATCATTTTTTTTTTACTACATGGAATATATGGGCCTCACAATCAATTAAGCACGCTAAGATTTTTTTTTTCTTTTTGTCCTTAGGCACAAATACGCTGGAAATCTGAGACTTTGGTGTCTGATCAACTACGGTCAGATCCGGCTGAAACAAAAATACTCGCTTCCTTCTAAAAATGAAAAATCTCTAAGTATCCCAATACTAAGAACCACACCCCCTACCAAGAACACGATTGCTAATCCATCAAGAACGCAATTTTTTTGGCACGAAAAATCCACCTTCACGACAGTTAAGAACAGACATGCAATCATAACCACCAACCAAGAACGATAATTTACAGAGAGGGAGGGTAGGCCATGGGGACAGGGGAAACTTACCTTAATTTGAGAGGAGATAGACAAATATACGTTCTTGGTTATTTTTATTCTCTGTAGATAAGAGGAAGAGAAGAGAGAGAAGAGGGCCTCCGGCTCACTAGCTGGATGGGTGCCCAACAAGCAAAGCCAAGAGGGGAATGCTGCAACCTCTCCTCTCCTACCTTTATTTTGGTCAGACTCTAGGTGATTCTTCCTTCTCCTTAGTTTTGTTTTCTTCTGAAAATTTATGATTTTCATATCTGAATTCTTGGGGTAGAGAATTGTTGACACAAGTAACAGATTTTCTTGCCATGCAAGATAGTAGATTTTTTTTTTGTGGGTAACTGATTTTTTTCCAATCATGAGAAGAGAATCTGCAGGCTGCAGCGCTCTTTTTTTTTTTCTAGCTGAACATAGGTAGATATGTAATTTTTACTAGAAGAGAAATATTATTGTTCAGCAAATTTATAGCGACATAAATGTTCTGCAAAATTGGTCTATCTGCAGACATCTTGTTTCGAGGATAGATTTGCTTCGCAGTGAGGATTTGTATGTGTCATGGCTATAGCTTCGTGTCTATTTGTATAGCCAAAAATTTGACGCCGGTGTCCTAAATAAGCAAGCAGCTTCTCAGAATCGGTAGCTTCTTAATCTTTCTTATATGATTGTGTGAGTAATTCATTGACAATATTTTATTTCTCTACTAGATTTATCTACCTTTTTCTTCATACATTGTATCCACGTGATGTATTTAAGAATGTATAAAAGTATAAAAGTTTTACAATGCCATAAAAGTGACATATTGGTTTAAACCTAATATATCCAAATCCTATTAACGATATGTTATAAAGCCCTAAAAGTGGGATTGGGTTTGTAAAGATATGTCCGTCTTGGTTATATAATGTAAGCACTTTTTTGTGACTACACGCACAAACACAGCCTATTGGCCCTATTCTGACTTTTTTATCAACTTAAATTTGAATGTTCAGATCATAATCCTATCACCTTGCAAAACAAAGAAAAAATCCTAGCACAGTGATATGCGGATGATGAAAAAATAAACAGAGGCTCACAAGCCATCAGTTCTGCATCCAACCAAAAGATCTTCCTGCGACTTGTGGGAGCTTGTATGGCAGCAACTCAAGTCCAACTTTTTTCCTTTTGCCATCTAAATCAATTACACCTGGAAATCTCGACCAGCCTCTGAGCAGTTCTCAACCAGCCAAGCTACGTACCAGACGACAAAACACTGAGAATACAAGTGCCAATTGTACTGTTCTTGGTCTAGCAGCCTCTCACATGTTCTTTTCTGCTTTTAGATTTTGAATTTTTATTTACATGCTTTCCGAACTTTTAAACGTGTATTTTGTGCAAAAATCTTTTATATAAAAGTTTCTCATCTCACCTTTCTAAAATAGATTTTTAACTTTATAGTAGTAAATTCAATCATTTATACCCTCAAATAACAATGACAAAATCAGATAATCTTAAAAATCTAATCACTTAAGAACACAGCCTGGAGTTACTTGGAACGGAAAGCTCAGGCAAACTACCAAACTGAAGCTTGCATGTTTACTTTTATTATCCTGCTTCTCAGGCATCAGAGATAGCTGTAGGAGTTCAAGGTTCATCCAGCATTCGCGAAGACAGAACAAAAGCGTAATTTGGCTCGTCAGTGACAAAGATCTATTGGAGACCAATTATCAGACAACCAGTGGTGAACTTTTTGGTGGCAAAATTTAATCAGCCTGTGCAGAAAAAACCTCATAGCAATGTCACTCAACAGGTGCCAATATAATGTAAGGAGACATGGTACATGATACATGAAGATATGCACAACATTAACAGTAGATGCTTGCATGCATACAATGGGTTGATTGCACATATCATCTGAGTGCTTGCTACCTTGGAGATAGGAAGAGACTAAATTGGTTGTTAGATGAATCTGAACTGATACCTTCATGGCCATCAAACTCATTTAACCCAATGAACTGCTCGATCAAAATCTTCTCAACAGCTAGCTTTTGGAGATCACTTGCTTCAAGCTCTTGAACAGTGTGACCTGACTGCAACTGTGGACGCATATCCTTTCTAGGAGGAGAAATTTTCAAGTGAGATGGCTTTTTTTTCTCGCAGTTGCCCGGTGGCTGATTCTTAGAAGGTGTTTTTGTTGTTCTGCTGAGCCAGGAGGGAACTGCAGCAGCCTTCTGAACCTTATGTTGGGAGGATTTGGTTCCTTCTGAACCCAAACTGAAACTTCCATGATGTGGTTCGGCATTTTTCCTTGCTGAAGATAATTTGTTCTTATGGAGTCTCTGCACGATTGGATTTAACCGGCGAATTTCAGTAAACTCAATATCCACTGTATTTCTACGTGGCGATACAAGCAGAAATTTATCCAATTCAGGACTGTGATATGAAGGGCGTTCAAATGGCCAAAATATTGGCTCATCAGAGTCATTGGCTTCTTTTCTCTGTGATGTTTCTGGACTCGAACTGGAAGGGCAAAATTGGAGGCTTCTCACTGCACTGAAAGAAGGGCTGGGGAATTCAGAACTTAAAAATCCAAGATCTTGTCCTTTCTCTTGAAGCAAGTCTGAATCTTCTTCATTAAGATCAAAAGATGAGACCCAAATATCTACTCCGTCAAGATCGTCTGACCGGGTATCTGAATGAGCTGTAAATGATGTACATGGGCTGCTCTTCACAGATGACCGTTCACTGAGAGAACTATCATATGAAGAATCACCACACTCTGATAGCACAAAGGGGAAATTGTGCATTCCAAGCCTCCATTCTATTACCAACTCCGCATTAGCATCCTTGTTAACACTCTTCAATTGACAATTAAGAATGGCTGATGGAACCTCCCTGTCGGCAGAAGTAGTAACCTCCTTCATGTTCATGCACGCATCGTTCAAGCTACATAATGATAAGTGTGCCGTTAAATGGTTATGAGGCGAAGTCATGTTGTAGTCAAATTCAGAACCACCACATCCAGGGGGTGAAGCTGGGTTAGCCTTTGGAGACAGCTTTGAGAGATCAATGGCAGCATATGTATTCTCAAATTCACTAGTCAGCTCCTCAAATACTTTTTGTTCAACCATTAGCAGTGTTGATAATTCTTTGCTGCAAACATCTTTATCTTCCTCTTCGAATTCCATAGCAAATGTCTTTTACAACCTTCAGCTCGATTTTACCTGGAACTTGCAGAAATAAGAATTGTTTCAGACGTTCACGCAATCACCCAAGACAACAGCAAGCTGAGTTTTTAGATAAGAAAAAAAATGAATAGCTTCTGTGTCGAGAAACTAGCTAGGATATTTATGACAACTACAGATGAATAAGCTATTGCAGACAAACCAGAAGGGGATGAGAAATCACATTTAAATGTATGGAAGAATCAGCCATCACCATTTCAGCATCACTGTATACAGTGATAAAGGCAAATGAAGTGGACGGGATGTAAACACATTATAATCCTGAAGACTAAGCTAGATGAAGTTCAATTGCTTGATTGTTATTCAAAAGAGACTGTCTTTAAATTTAGGAATTCTCATCTACTTCATTACATAAAACATCACCTTCTCTATGTTATCCTCTTGGGCTACAAGTAGGCTTTATGAAGAGAAGTACCTTAACTACTACCTAATCCGAAATGGTGTATGGATGTTTTTTTCATACATTCCCATAGACATTTATAAATGTGCCGATATCGGAACAAGACAATGCCAATGAATGAATGTTTTATTAGTCAGGCTACACTAAATTCAACCTGAGGCCCTGGTCAATGAAATAGTCATACGTTTGTGTCATCTTGACACAACATTTCAAGCAAACTAGTCCATTCACACAATAATGGGATGTGCATCCAGAAAAGGTCAAAGTATGCAAGGAGAGATAGTGACATGCACAGAAATTTTCCTTGCGTGTTATAAAGGTAATTGTTGACGCCATGCTCTCTGCATGGCAAATTTTCTGACAAGAACACAATTCATGCAGATTCAAAAGATTTCCAAACTATGGATTTCACATTCACCATCACCTGGAAAAGCAATTTGAATAGCCGGCACTGAAGTAAGTCTGTCACTGAAAAATTGGCCTAAAGTTTCAGGTTTATTACCAGCAAG
This sequence comes from Oryza meyeriana var. granulata, assembly GCA_003991445.1. Classification (NCBI taxonomy): domain Eukaryota; kingdom Viridiplantae; phylum Streptophyta; class Magnoliopsida; order Poales; family Poaceae; genus Oryza; species Oryza meyeriana. Next base: position 121,222 of record RYFJ01002205.1, read on the forward strand.
CACAAATTGCTGCATTGCAGCTAAACTCTCCAGCATAAATAAATTAGATATGCTTCTCTTAGTCTTCAGAACTACTAACCTATACCCATATCTGCCATTAGTACCAATCAAAAAAAAAATTGAACTAAATGAAAGAAAGAGTGCATCTATGACGACCAGGAGCTGTAAATGTTCAGAGAGGATTCGATCCAAGAACTCGACGTGCAGCTCCTCCGCTTTAAGAAGAAGCACCATGTCACCCTGAATCGTTCGAGAAACATGGAAATAACGAAAATCCCAAACAGAAACGCTTCAAGAAACCAGCTTTCCCCAGGAAACGAAGTGAAATTTCACAAAATCAAATGCAAAGAAAAAAGATACGAAGTGATCAGCCAACGATCATAGATTAGATCAGATGACTAGCAGCTGAAGACGAAACGAGGAGCGAGGGGAGAGAAGAATCGTCGTCACCTGAATCTGGGGCTCGTTCTTGGAGAAGCCACCTGCCCGGTTGCCGCTCTGCTGCTTCCCTCTCCCTCCTTTTGCCATCCCTCCTGGAGCAGTTTGCTTAAACCCAGGCTTTTATTTAGCGACTCTTTACAGTATGGTCCTTGAATTCTTTCATAATGGGTTGTGAAACCCTTAGTAAAATAGGAAACTTCTGTTTATTCAGTTTCCTTGTATATTATCTATGTCACGCAGGTTTCCTGTTTGCTTTTATTTTTTATCCCTTAGCGTGAAATTGCGAATGGATGGATTGCTTGGTGTCATACGCACGTCAGCATCAAACCTCAAGTACCAGTCTCATACACAGGTATATTATAACAGATATAGCAGACCGGTACCAGATATGATATTAGTAGGTATCTAATATAGTACCGGGTACCACATATCTAATAGTATGTTTCATATTAATCTTAGTATAGCATCATACATAAACAATCTCATGTTCCAATGACATCACGTGTGCTAGTAGCCCTTATTCATATATCATGTTTCCAGTCACACCCTTGACGCCTCCTTTTATACCTCATCTTGTTAAAACATAGAAATTAATTAACTTTTAGTTGAAACGATAAGGGCCACAATTAGAGAGACTTATATGGAAACATATAATTTGTTGGGTGAAAATATTGATCTTTTGCCTTAAAGAGTGAGTGGTCCAACTGGTTTTCTTTTTACCAGAAAACAAAATAAATTCCATCATTTATCTAAGTAATCTTCCGCCTCCACTTCCAAAATACCATATTGTTATACCATCCTTTTATTTCTACTGTTATCTTCTCTTCTGTATGGTTGGCGTCCATCAATTTTAGAAGTTTGAACTTATGCGAATATATACGTGCCCGTACTACGAGGGAGCGAATAGAAAAACACATACACTTTCTCCGTTTCAAATTGTAATATGTTTTAGTTTTATGCTAAACTAAAGTTCTTTAACTTTAACCAAGTTTATGGAAAGATAAATAAATAATTAGAATCTACAATACTAAATAAATACACTATCAAAATATATTTAATGGTGGATTTTAATAAAATTAATTTGATTTTATAAATATTGATGCATTTTTCTATAACTTAATCAAAGTTAAAAAGTTTGACTTAAAAAGTAAAAGTAAAACACCTTATACATATAAGGAAGGGAGTCTTATTTGGCACAGCCAGAGATCTAAGATTTCTTAGAGCTAGATATCCCTAACACCACAAAGCCATGAATCTATATCTATAATTTCGTTTATAGGACTTGGATGTATAATTTTATTTCTACTTTAGATAAAATATAAAATTCTAAATCACTATAGTTTAACTTACAAACTTTAAATTTAGCATGGATGGAAAGCTGTGCATGCAAGCACACCACTGTATCTGGGAGGCTCGGCTGGCGGCGAACTGCCTGTAAATTTCGTGGAGTACAGGGACCAGTTAGCAAAGAACGCTCTCGGTGGCTGTGCTACTGTACTGGTGCCTGGTGGTGATGCAGGTGACCTGCTGCTGCGCTGCACCTGCAACCAGCGCACCGACCGGGCATAGTATAGCTACTGGGGAGGGCATCCCATGATGTGAATCAGGTGAGACTGAGATATTGGAATTTTTTTAAATCTTTTTATTTTTTAATTTTAAAATTAAAATCTCTATAAACTTATTTTCAAATCTAAATCTCTTGACCGCGCTATCCTGTTTGACGTAGCCAAATAACAAGGCTTGTTGGCGTGAAAAACCCTTGCCACGCCAGCAACTCCGGCGTGATAAGTGTTGACTAGCGTGCCTAAAAGATTTACATTTAGAAATAAATTTTTAGAGGATTTATTTTAAAAATAAAAAATAAATAGGTTTAAATAATAAAAAAATTGAGAGAGAGCGAGTTGAGTGTTCAGCGAGTTTTGAGTGTTCGCCGGCCATTCTGATGCAGTCACGTTGTGCGGCGAGGAATGTTTTGGTCGGCTTTGCAGCGGCAGCCATGGAAGGAAGGAGGGATTGGTTGGGTTGCGTCATATATATGCGTGCGATGTCGTTGGTGCTTTTGGTTCGTGCTGCTTCTGGCTGTCTTTGTTCTCTTGTGTTGTAACCACGGCCATTGCAGGGCTGTTTTTGCTTCCCCAGTGCCACTACAAATCTAATTTATGACCGTTCGGTTACCGTCATGCCGGCTCGAATCCCATTCAATTTTGTTGATTTGTATCGAATTCAGCTGAATTTTGCTGATGCACATATATATGATAACCGAGTGATCACCCTCAGTTTTGCAAACCTTGGTTACAACTAAGAAATGCCTCAATCAACCTTATATCTTGCCTTCTTTTAAGTACTTATAGTTTTAGGGAGTGTTTAAAGATGAGGAAAAAGAAGTAAAAAAAAATCACGTAAAACAAGATGAGCTATTAACGTATGATTAATTGAGTTTTAATTATTACAAACTTGAAAAATAAATTTATTTGATTTTTTAGAGCAACTTTTGTATAGAAAATTTAAAAAAAACACACCGTTTAGCAGTTTAGAAAACGTGCTCATAGAAAACGAGAGAGTTTTCTCCCTATTTCCTCACCTTCGAACGCTTCCTTAGTCTAGAAAATCTGTCATGTCAGGTTGTTAACATAGAAAAGAGGGGCAAGTAGCAAATATATGACATGGCATGGAATAAAGGTCCTATTTGGTGAGCTCGAGATTCTATGAAGCGGCTGGTGAGAAACCAGCGGGTGAGAATCTGAAAAGCTGGATTTCCTAGTTTTTGTGTTCTCGTTCATTTTGTGGATTCTATAACTATAATTTCTCAAAATTTGGATGAGAATCTAGACTGTTGGGGGAGCTAGAGATTTTATAAGCTACGGCTCCCAAAAGCTCCCCGACCAGAGCCAAAATGTGATTAAGACCTCGTTTGAAAGAAATGATATGTGGGGGAGTTTTGTAAGATTCAAATCCTATAATTTTTTTTCTATTTAACTCTTTAAAACAAAGGATCGTAGTTTTTCAAATCCTATGAAAGTTTTAAAAAATGGCTCAATGCATAGCAAGCGCTCCAACTTATTAGAAAATTTCTTTTAAATCTATCACTCACATTTGATTCCTACATTTTTCCCTACAGTCTATTCAAATAATCATTACTGCAATTCTCCTGTGTTTTGCAATCCTCTGTTTTGCACTTGCATTCACATTAAAATTCTATGTTTTCCTATTCCTCGGTGTTTTTATATTGGTCTTTTGAAACAAAGGATTGGAGCTTTCCAAATCCTATGAAATTCTCCTAAGGAATGGCTCAATGTATTTAGATTTTGGAGAAAAATTAGCAAGAGCTCCAACCTCTTGAAAAATTTTCTTTGAGTCTATATCTATCACCTGATTCCTATATTTTTCCTGCGGTCTATTCAAATAATCATTCTTATATGTTTTCTATATTTTACAATCCTCTGTTTTGTACTTGTATTTCTGTCAAAATCATGTATTAGTGGGAACATCAAGATGAATGAGTTAACTAAGTATCAGATCAACCAAATTGAACAAATGATAGCTCAAGATCATGTTGTTCATTGGGAATTGAAGAGGAGAGGACGAGTAGACGTCGAACGATTAATTTCTATTTCTCATTATCGTGGAATTGGTCATCAAGATGGACCGCTCTTACATGGTCAACGAACTCATATTAAGGCAAGGACTGCTTGCAAGCTATTTCGGAAATGAAAGAAGGATACCGAAACAACAAGCAACAGATTTCGCGCTCATCCTTTGCGCCCGCGCATATATTTTTTTGCACCTTGGTACTTGTCTAATTGAAGAAACATATTAAGGATTTTAGTTTTCTTAATCTTTTTCCCTAAAAACAAGAGGATGGCCCACAAGTCAGCCTCACACTTCTACTCTTCCCTTCTTCTTCCTCTTGTTTCCCCACTCAGAGGTGCACGCCGAGTGGCTCGGCAAGAAGGCGAGGGGCAAGCGGCGGCGGGAGGGCCCGAAGGTCGGCAGGGGAATGTCAGAGGGCTCTAGGGCACCTATGAGCAGCGATGGATTGGCCACGGCTCGCACGGATTTGGGAGCTATGCAGTGGCTGGCGGCAGGATCAATTTGGGATGACTGCGAGGTCGGGGGGCAGGATTGAGCTCCAGCCAGCTTGATGCTCGGCGGAGCTCCTACGCGAGGTGGGGAAGGTTTCCCCTTTCCTAGGTTGGCGGGAGTTAGCTCCTAGCGAGCCTGCCTCGGCAGCCTTGGCGAAGAGGCCGCGGAGCTCAGATTGCGTCGGCGCAGTGGCTCAATCTGAGGGAAAGATGGCCGACAGAAAAATTAGGGTGGGAGAGGAGGTGGAGAGAGGAGGAATTACCTTGCTTTGGCCGGGAGACGGCGCTTCGTGGGTCGCGGTCATGCCGATGGTGAGGCAGAGCCGATGCTGGCGGAACGAAGCGGAATGGTGCACACGCCACATATTCGACGGCAGTCCGGGCCTTCTCCTCCCTGCCTCAAGGGTGGCCGTCGGTGCTGGGCTCAGACAAGGCCCTAGAAGTGGCGGAGCAGAAGCATGGCTGAGCGGGGTCACGTGCACGCCACCTACTCAACGGTGGTTCTGCCTTGGTACTTGGCGGTGGAAGGAGGAAGCAGGGGCGGTGGCGTGTAGCAGCCTCCCCCATTTATAGGCATGGTTGGCTTGCGGGAGAAGGCAAGGGCCGCATGGGTAGAGAGGCAGGGCGACGGAGTTGTTTCAGTGGTGGTCCGAGGGCGACATCATCATCCGGGAGTCATTCAAATCAGTGGGCATAAGACGGCGCGACAATGGTGGTCAACTCATCTTGGCGCGACTCGGTTGGCGTGGCGCGGTTGGAGTGACGCGGGCGATGCGATGTGGCGCAAGCGGGATTCACAGCAGCGGCATGATGGGCCGCGTCAGTGGCCGAGTGGCCGACGCAGGTGTGGTCATCGGTCTCCTAATGGCGACTCTATTCGTCCCTGACCACCAGGACGCGCGTGCGACTGTGGATGCGATAGGGCGAGGAGGTCGTCGGGGTGGGGTTTGGGATCGGTGCGGCTCGGTTGTGTCGCGGCCTGACATGGGAAGGGATATGAGCGAGCAGGGATGCATGACGGCACAGCGAGTAGCCGGACAACAATGGGCGCATGGCTCGCATTGCTCGATCCATTGGCCATTTTTCTCCAGCAGACAGTGACGGGATGGGACGGCTCAGTGCGACATTGGGTCGAGCACATCGTGTGCATGTGCAGGGCGCAGCGGCTGGCTCAGCCGGTGTCCTGGCCGTGGCCAGTGGCGAGGTGGGTTAGCCGGGCCGGCTGGCCGCTTGGCCAGAGCTTGGGGCAGGCTAGCCTGGCTTAGCTAGGCCGCCTTGGCCTGCTAGGCTAGTGGACAGGACGCAGCGGCAGTTCGGCTTGGTTGGGCAGCCGGCTTGGTCCTGGTTGGGCTGAGCCAGCCTGTTTGGTGACATTGGAATGAAGAAGCTAGATGGCGAGGTGGGCCGAGGAGGCTAAACATGCTAGGCTAGGCTGCTATCGGGTCAAAGGGTTTGCTTGCCTAGCCAGCTAGGTTGGGGAGGAAAAGAGAAGGGATTGAGCCCAACATGGAAAAGATTTAGTGATTTGCTTCTATTTTGAGAAGGTTTATTCAAAAGGTTTGCTTTTTGAAATATTTTGGGTTTATAAATTAGAGTTTGGCTTTGATCTCCCACTCAGAACTTTGAGAATTCAAATTCAAGATTGATTCCTCATATATCCTTCAAAAGGAAAGTTCTATTTTTATAAAGAAATAATTTAGTTGCGAGTTCAAAATTTATCTTATTATTTTTGAGTGAATACTTTCCATTATTTGGGAATCTTGTCCTAGGTGGTTTTAGGACATTTCAGAGAGAAAATTTAATCTCCCAACAAGGTGGCATTGGCATCCTTATTCCGATTAGATGAGCTTTTTGATACCTAGTTAGTGTTTTAGGGACTAGGTCTCCTCAGCTTTATTTAAGGGTCGGGTTAAGATTATTTGTGTATTCTGTGATTTGGAAATTAAGTGGTCATTTAATTCCCACCTTTGATTTATGGATTGTAACTAGTCCCTTTTTATTATTTGAGCTATAAGGGTTGGAAATTAAATGGATATTTAATTTCCTTTTGTTTGTTCTTGTTCTCTAGGTCTTCTCGGTTGACGCATTAGTCTCTTAATTAACTTAGCTTCGTTGGTTACTTTGTTTGAGTCGGCTTTTACCAGATCACAAGCATAGCAACCAAAGATATGGCATGATGCAAAAAGTTTTAAAAAGGTTCGAAATTCACGTATTTTTCTTAACCGAATTTTTAGGGTGTTACATCAGTCGACATCTTTTCTTCAAGTGGTTAAGCCTATCCAAAGATTAGGTTTTGATACCAATTGAAAGGATCTTGATGTCGCATAGAGGGGGTGAATGTGCAGCCTTGAAATCACTCACAACGGAATTAAATACCCACCGAAGTATCCGGTCCTAATCACCGGAGACTCCGGTCACAGTGAGGGTTGATCGGATACTCCGGTCTCAAGTACCGAAGACTCCGGTCCCCTGGCACTTCACCAAAAAAGGCTTGTGTTAGGGACAATCCTATGCAAGAAAGGGATGAAATAGGTGATAAACAGTTGCAGAAGTAGAAAACGTATCACGAGACAAAGACATGGATTTTTTTACCAAAGTTCGGATGCAAAGATCCTACGTCTCCGTTGAGAGACTCCAAGGAGCCGGATCTCTCTCGATCCCAAGCCTCACCAAGCTAATAACCACGAGGAAGCCTAGTCCACAAGCCACTACCAAGGTATAGCCTCATTTCCGAGCGACCACCAAGGTCCAAGTTCAGAAAACGTGCCCCTACCTCCGATGTGGCTTGCTTTACCAACCAACCCCGTAGAAAGTAGCTCGGAATCCACTGAACTACCTCTTCCCTTGCGAATGTGAGTAAAACCTTCACAAACTTTCTCGGGCAATCCACACGATCAAATCCTTGTGGGCGACACCTAGCCAGCTAGGAGGAACACCTCCAAGAGTAATAAGCGCGAAGTCAAAGGTCAAACATCGATCCACAAGTGCTCAATCCAAAAGTCCTAACTCTCCATCTCTCTAGATTCAAATCCCACCCAAACTCACAAAGATTTGCAGAAAATTCGACATGGGAGGTGTGAGAAACCCTAGAGATGCTATGAAAGTAGGTTGGAAACGTGTGGCAGCCAACCCCTGCAAGTCACGATGGATGGAGTTAAATACTCCCCCATTCTCGAAACTAGCTGTTACTCACATATTCAAACACCGGAGACTCCAGTCATAAGGACCGGAGTATCCGGTCACAATTGGTGTGCTAGTTGGGAAGGGGGACAAGAGTCTCTGGTCGAAACCACTAGAGTCTCCGGTTAGTGCTCACTGCCAGGTAGACAAAGGCCACAAGACTCTCTGGTCCTAAGGATCGGAGACTCTGGTCAGCTTTCTCTACCAGGCGGTACAATTGAACTTGAGGCTTCGACGCGACTACCGGAAAAAAGATGATCCTATTGCACTTAGCCCATTTTTCCTTGTTTATGTGGTGCATTGTGACTCTCTCTATGGATAAAAGGAGCAAATTGAGCACTTGGACACCAACATAGGCTTTTGCCTACCCATTTTTCCTTGTTTATGTGGTGCATTGTGACTCTCTCTATGGATAAAAGGAGCAAATTGAGCACTTGGACACCAACATAGGCTTTTGCCTCGAACCCCTCTTTATAGTATGGCATGCCTAAGGACTCAAAAGAAAAACTAAAACAAAGAAGCCTTTTTGAGCCTTTAATCAGAATTTGATCTTTTATGGGGGTTTACGTTCATCATCCGTATCACGGCGGGGACTAAAATCCTACAACTTTCTTAATAGAGTCATTAGTCCCCCATTAGCATTGTTGGATAACCCAAATATTACATTACTGTACAATCTTATGCCTGTCACTGCGATATCTGATAAGTGGGATTCATACATGCACAATAGCCACCTATCCTCACGCGTACATGACAGCATCCAACTGTACACCAATATAACACTTGAAGCACCGAGTAGTGAACAGGAGAAATACTAGACAAGGTAACTCACCAGTCACACCCATTGTATGCTCGTCAAACCATTTGAAGATGGCGACTAAGAAACTACATACAACAGGGATTGATCTATGGGGAGTATACCAAGCGAGGATTTCAAATGTTCAAAACCCGTACTAGTACAAAACTAGCCCAGGAAGAACTAGTTCTGTACGTTCATATTAGCTAAGATATCACGAATACAAGGTACAAAAGATACAACAGAGTACAAATAGTTAATTTACAATACTATAGGTACATAGGCCGATAGGCCAAATTTATTTAAGGTTCTACGGAAGCTTGTCTACCCAAAAGACCCACAAGCATACTGACCAGGGTAACCATTAGTAAGAACCATCCTGGAAATCTTCGTCACCAGCAGGATAACACTCATCACTGGGCATACCATCATCTGCAAATAAGTCTAATAATAGCAGTAACAAGATCAAGTGTCAGTACATTATCTAATAATGTACTGGCAAGGCAACATCTAAAGTTTTACATGCAAAGGTATATCAAGGAGAGCTTGTGGTGTAGCAAAATTTTGCAATAAGCAAGCTTTAGTTGGCAACATTTTTCAATAGCATTTGTAGAATGAGAACTATCATATTCTCATAATAAAATGTTATGGCATAAGCATATACGTGTGTGTGTGTGTGTGTGTGTGTGTGTGTGTGTGTGTGTGTGTGTGTGTGTGTGTGTGTGTATATATATATATATATATATATATATATATATATATATATATATATATATATATATATATATATATATATAGAGTAGCTTCAATAACATCAATTGAGTTCAAATCTCAAACTTTCAAGAAAACAAGTTCAAATGCCTTTAAAAGATTCAAAATTATACTCCTAGCACTTCACTATGCCGCCCATAACCACGGGCATGGCTAACCGATTAGTTTCTACTCTGTAGAGTTCGTACATCTTTACCCACATGACGCATAATAGTAATCATGTAAAAACATACCACACAATACCGAAAAGTACATGTTTTACTATCTGCGACGAAGCTAATCCATTGCCTATGATCCAACCTAGCATGAACACGGTGAGTGAGAATTCCACACTAAGTCCAGATCCTTAGTGCCGTCAGGACGATTGGCCTACCGAACCTGACATCATAGCGAAGCAACCCACGAGACACTACACCATTGTATTGGACATACTTAGATGCTCATGTCACTAGGTGAACAACCGTTCCTTCGCGTTAAACATGAGTAGTTCATATAAACTATCAAGCAAGACTAGTTCATACTACCACGGCCTCCCAATCCAAGGTTAAATCATAAACAACTTCTTAACTAAGGTTATCCCATACTAACACATGTGGATGTACTGTATACACAGATGGTGACAAAGAGTTCAGTCATTAATCAACCCAGGCAAGCACTCCCTCTATCGGTATACAACTATCACATATGCATACCACTTGCCGCCCGAGTTTGAAAACCAAGTTTTCATCATTTTAGTTCACAATTAATTTGAGAGTATACTTCTGATTTAGAAATGTAAATCATCAAAACTTGAGTTTAAATAGTTGCCATAACATCCAATAAAAGTATCTAAGCATGGCTAAGCGTATTTCACTTTTAAACTTATACTTTTAACCCATGTGAGTACAAGAAAAGTACTTTAACCCATTCTATGGCTACAATGGAGAAAATAAATCATCAAGAAAGTTTATGCAACAATAGGTTACTCTACCATTTCTAAACCTTTTAAATATCGATAATTCAATTAAGCATGCAATTTATAAATCAACACATTTTGCCCCCAAAATCATAGGTTCCAATATGATCAAAGGAGGTGGGAAAAAACACTTGCCTTGCTGGACTTCTTCACCCTGACAAGGGTTGGGATCAACCTCCTCACCGTCAACAGAAAATTCCTCTAAAAATAATTAACGATATAGAGTAAACACCAAATTATGCAAACATACAAATATTCACTAAAATGCATAAATTTTCTACAGGTGTTTGGTTCTGTGTTGAGATGAATTTTTGTGGAAAAATATTCACCATAATCTACTGTATGTAAAGATATTAATTTATTAAGTTTCTTAGTCATTTTATATGTGTTACTTAGATTTTTCATTTTTAAAGATTTTTAGATGGTAGTTTATGTCCATTTATACCTTACAGAATGAAAGAGGATAAAATTACAAATTTTTCAAAATTTGATTCACTGAATTTGGAGCTTGTATAAATTTTCTATAAATTTTTGAAGTAAAACCTATTTTCCAGCTTAACAGAAAAGTCTAAAATCTATTTTCCCATATTTTCTTGGATTTTATTTCCCTAGGCCTACATGTTAGCGAGTGAAAATTTATATAGAGGTCCTCTAGCTTCCTGGGATTAAATTCCAAGATCCTCCGCACGTAGAGATAAAAAATCCATTAAAAATACTTTAATTTTTATTAAATCAAGTTAATCCTTGGGACCACATGTAAGTCTAATAAGATTTACCATTTAAACTCACAAGTTTTAAACCTGTTCTAATCCGGTCCTTAGCGCGTATTAGCAAAGGTCCCACATGTCAGCAGCTCGATGGGTGAGTAACGACGGCGGACGACGATGGCGAGCAACTCCGGCGGTTTCCCGGCGGCGGCGACGGTGAACAGCGATGAATCTCGGGATGCAACCAAAAGAAAAAACGTGCAGCAGCTCCAGGCGAACCCATCGGTGGCTTAAACACGTCCTGAGGTGGTCAGAATAGTTAGTAGCAGCGATGGAAGTGGCGGCAAGCTTTGGCTTACATGTGCATATTAGAGTTTAGTTCTTTTTGGTTAAATTGGTGTATGCATGTTGGTTCTGGGAGTTCCAGGATGCTCACCGAGTACCTGACCAGCGCTGGCGAGGCTCGAACGGCGGCGGCATCATCTGAAATGGGTCGGCGGCGATGGCGGCTCCGGGTGAGTGGCTCCAAGGGGTTCTGGCCAGGGATTCACAAATCCAATACATGCATGAGGTCAACAAGGTCCTAAGGGGGCTGCTGATGCAAGGAATCGGTCTGAATCTCACCGAGGCGTCGAGAATCGAATGTTTGGCCGGCGGCCGGAGTTGAGGAAGATGACTCAGATCTGGCGCCTCCGGGGTCCTCAGCTCATGGTGCTTGGTGTACGAGGTTTTCTTGCTCCGTCGATGAAGTTGGTGAAAATACGTGGCCGAATTCCAACCGAGCAACGAGAACGGAATCGATGCAGTGGCGAATCTCCGGCGAGGCCGAGAGCACGACGCACGGTGTCACCGGGTGCTCGACCTACGCCACAGGAAAGAAAAGGGCACGGAAAAGTCAGGCACGGAGAGGAGACCGTGTTCCAAGGTTCGGCTCGCGACGAAGCTCACCAGAGATAAGTGGTGGCGGCGGTGGTTCTCGTCGGCTCCGGAGAAGAAGCGTCCGCCGACGGAGCTCTCATGGGCGCTTGCGTGTGTGCCACCATGGAACGCGACGAGGGCGAGGAAGAGTTGAGAATGGGAGAGCAGCGCGATGGGTCGTGGAGGTCGAGGAGTAGCGCTCGGCGCGGTGGCGTTTGGGGCGTGCCGATGCGTGGCTCGCGCATGTCGCGCTCTCCCATGGCGGTGGCTGAGTTTTCAGCTGCTTGGTGACTGACAGGTGGACCCCACGGACCCCCTGGCCTCACTTGTCAGTGAAAGAAAGGAGACTCACTCGTGAGAGGCTGTCTGGAAGATGTGGTGATGAGCTGTTTTGCTCAGAGGTTTATCCCATTTCTTTGACTGAGTGTAAGTGTGAGAAAATTTATGTAAGCAGGTGGTTATATGGTCTACAGTCATACCAAAAATCTAAGCCTGGAGACTTATAGATTTAATCTGGTAAAAATGTGAAATGGGCTCGGCAGCAGCAAAATCTGCAGTTATCAGATTTTCCAATGACTTCGCACTTAACATTTTATGTAAAAACCTAGTGAGTTTGATTTTTCAAATTTTTATGATAGTAGAAAACGACATTTTAAACCTCCTGGAACAAATTCACTGGTTGATCAATTATCATGAAATTCTGAAAAAAAAATGTGAAATCACTAGCAGATTAGATGCAAGTTTCAAATTTATGTTGTTCTTAGAAATTTTAATTGAGGTTCTAAATCAAATGATAAAATTATGAAAATTTTACAGTGGGTTCCAGATATGGTTTAGTTCTTATCGTAGGATCGAATACAAGAACCAAGTCTACTAGAGGGGGGTGAATGGTAGGAACACCAAAAACCAAAATTTTTTGCGGAATAAAAGAAACCCTCAAACCTGGATGAAATGCACCGGTCAAACCGTCTTTTTTGCGCCGGTCTGACCGCCGTATGTCCACCTGTAGAACCGTCGTCTCGCCACCGCGCTCTTGTCAGATGAACCGTTGGAATTCAGAAGAATACACACCGAAGATACTCTTCAAAGTAGATTAACTTTATTGCATCAAGATGTGTTTACAAAGTGCATACAAAGCACTCCTCTCTCTCAAAACTAAACCCTAACTTTTTTCTCTTCCAAAATGTTATATCTCTAGAGCCTCCATCCCTTATCTATTTATACCTCAAACATCATATACAAAGTAGGAGTAGAACTCCTAGTCCCACTAGGATTCAAACCTTCACTTACCAAATCTAATTATAAGTTACCAAATTAAATTCTCTTTTCCGTAGCCAACTTAGATTCCCTCACGCGCAGGGTCACTGTAGCAGTCTGGCACTGTAGCAACGAGGCGGACTACTATAGCAGCCGCTAGGATTGCTGTACTCCGTTTCTTCTCCAAATTTATTCGTGATTTTTTCAGTGCTTGCACACACGACTTGTGAAGCCCGTTACGAATACCTCCCATACGGTGTCCAGCCACCGTGTGCCACCTTGTGTCCAACCTCGTCACCCGATATCCCTGACCGTTCTGGACCTCAGCTCCTCCCTAAGCGTAGTCACGATCCTACCGTTAACCAAGATTGACTACAAGATAAACTAACTTTAGTTCAATCTTGTCACATGGCATCCCGACCGTGCTAGACCTCCGCTCCTCCCTGAGCGTAGTCCCGGTCCTCACCATTGACCAAGGTTAGACCTCAAGTCACCTGCACACAAATAGACAAAACATCCGTTTCTGGGCACAGATATCGCAACCTGACCCACATTAGTCACAAACTCACGCCAACACCTACATATATTTTCAATCTAAAGTTCATTTAAATAAGTTATTTATAAAGCCAATTGTTCATCACAAAATATTAATCATGACAATGATTCTACAATCTCCCCCTTGATGAACACATTGGCAACATCTCCAAAATACAAATTGATATTTTTGAAAAATAAAAACCAAGAAGTATCAAAACTCTTCCCTTTTTAAAAGAAAAAATTTTTCCACTATATTTACAATAAAAGCACAAAATCGACTTTTTAAAGAATCGATCAACTTGTCAAACTTGTCAAAACTTTCAAACTTTCAAAATCTCCCCTTTTCTAAAATAGCTCCCCTTTCTTTAAGCATGCATTTTGTATATTTCTCCCCCTTTGATAATGATTTCATCAAGAATTTTAAAAGAGAGAATATAAACCATAAAAGCACAAATGCAATGAATATGAAATATTTATCAATTTTCCTTTTTCTGAATTTTTCTTTTTTAGGAGCTTTGAAATGTACCTAAAGCAACTCAGGGACATGTGTTGCAACACAAGGTAGATAAATTGACTAACTAGCAAACAAGTATGAATTTTAGTCCAAACATAAATCAATGATATTATAATCAAGATCAAATCAGCATTACAAATTTATGATTTCAACAATTTATAATGCAATATATTGACTTGTACATATATTGAACAAAATACCCTTATACCTAGTCAAGTTGAATAACACATCCTTTCTCAAATATTTTTCTCAAAAGAGAATATATATTTTTTTTCTCTCTCTCTTTTTTTTCTCAATTTATTTCGGGTACGTCCTTGTGGTGAATACTCTTGCCAAGGATTCGGTATCCATTTTTTTCCTCTCTTCGGATATATCCTTGTGATGAATACTCTTGCCAAGGATTCGGTATCCATTTTTTTTTCTCTCATAAAGTAAAGACATTTTTGAGCATTTGAGGAATGAAAATTCAACAAAGAATAAATATCAGCATAAATTATTCAAACTTAGCACTAGTTTCAATATTGCATATTTATTTAATTCAAATAAAAGAATTTAAGTGTCATGCATCATATGCCTTAAAAGTAATAGCAAAGACTCATATAAAGACTAGAATGCATACAAGCTAAACTAGCGACAAAAAAACCTCACTCATATTGCTAGCAAGCACAAGAATATACTAGAGGTATAAAACAAAGCTCCACTTTTCTTTTTTAGAGCAATGCAATAAATTAAACATGAATGCATCGAAAAAAAACATAAACTCCCCCTCAAAACAACCTCCAAACCCTCCTAACATAAAAACAAAGCAAATCGAGAAGATATGAAAGGTTTTGAAAAAGACAACCAATTCCCAAAGATATCACCAAGGTTCTCATTAATTAACATATATCCACTTGTATTATTATCAAAAACTACTATCTCTATAAACTAGCGAGGAAAAAGCTAATGAAGAAGTAGATATTATATTACCAATTTATAAGTAGATCAATGTTACCTTAAAAGCAATGATGTCGCAATCATTTAATGCACATGAGGAGTATGCCGCCAAAAGACCTATGCATAAGAAGATGTCGAGGCCTTTGTGTTGGGATTAGAAATAAGAAATTTAGGAATCCAACACTAAGACACATGACTAATAGAACCAGTAGGCAAAACACATGTATATGCATAAATAGAATTAGTACCAGACTTACCTGAAAACTTATCTTGGGGCTTTACCGAAAACTGATCCGACCAACGCTGAAAAGTCGGTCTAACCATTGTTGGCCGTCGGTTTGATTGCTGATGTGTCTACGGTCTAACTGTCCATGGCCACTGGTTGGACCTCCCTAGGGCTTGGGGTCTAACCGGGCCTCTTGAAGAAAAGCTCGACCTTTGCCACCTCAACCTTGCAAGTTCACGTTCTTTGTCTTTTTTCTGTTTTCTTGCAAATCTAAAGCAATAACCAACCAAATGTCCATCTTTTCTACAAAAAGTACATGTATACTTCACATGAGAAGATTTTGGTATTGAAGGTTTTCTAGTAGAAACACTTTGGTTTGGAGAAGAAAGAGAAGAGAAGACATAATTCCAGCAGATTTGAAAATAGTTTTCTTAGGTTCTAGTTTTGTCAAAATTTCTCCATTGTTTGTGACACTCAAAATAGAAGGTTGATGATTAGTAAAATTAGCATATGGATCAAAACCTAACCCTCTGTTATGTGTGTTTACTTTTGATTGATCTAAAATCATGTTAAGTTTCTTTTTACCATCAGAAAATCGTTCCAAGAAACTTTTCAAATAAGAAACTTCTTTTGTTAAGTTAGCATATTTTTCACAATCTACTAAAACTCCTTTTTGTTTTTGTTTTTTACAGTTTGAACAAGAAATTATCTTATGAGTTTTCACAATATTCTCCATATACTCAACACGACCAAGAGCATTTTTTACTTTTACCTCATTCAAAGAACATGTTGAGCAAGTTTTAGAATTTGAAATCTCCTTGTGTTGTCTAATTCTTTTAGCACATAAAACATTGAACAAAGAATTTGCACCAAAAGCAACTTTATATTTTTTAAAAAGATTTTTTGTCAAAACTAACTCATTAGTAATACGAGAATGTAAAGCAAGACCAAGAGCCAAAGAAGTTTCAAAAACTTTTGTTTTCTCAATTTCAGATTCTAATCTCAAACAATTATTAGCATGAACATCTCGTAAAGAAGAAATTTCAGAAAATAAAACTTCACAAGACGCACAATTATGATCATCAGGAATTAGAGATTTCAGTCTAGAAATTTCAGCATTAAGAGATTCAACAATAAAGTCATGTTGTTTTATCTTTTTCTCATATTTTTAAATCTTAAAACCAAGAGAAACAATAATATCTTGAAAAGAGGTTACCTCAATGTGTTCATTATTAGAATCAGACTCTCCAGATATTGATCCTCCACGAGCCATGAGGCATACTCCAGAGATGTTTTTGCCTTTGTCATCATCCTCTTCCTCACTACTAAAGTCGACGTCACTTGCTTGTTCAAAGGCAGCACACACTTTGTTTAGCATCTTCTTGTAACTTTCTTTGTTTCTCTTGCCTTTAAATATCTTCTTCTTCTTCTCGTTTTTGCTCTTATCCTCTTCATCTTCTTTTGATCCTTTCCCGAGCTTAGGGCAATTGACGCGAATGTGATTAGGCTCTCCACATTCAAAGCACCGGATTGGACCTCCCTGTTTCCTGCTTCTTACATTATTCAAAGCTCGAGAGAGTCTGTTAGTTAACAAAACCAAGTCCTCCTCTGAGATTTGCTCGAGTTGGTCATCGGACATGGCATTAAAAGCAGTTAATAAAAGTGATGAAGAAGCATTGACTGAATAACTAGAAGAAGACACTAAAGCAGAAGATTTTGAATCAATTTTTTGTGAAAGAATATTCATCTCATGTGTCTTTAATTTGGTATACAAAGATTCTAAGGTTAAAGTATTCATGTTTATAGATTCCTGAATAGATGTAACTTTCATCTCCCAAATAGACATGTCAAGACCATTCAAAAGATGTCGAGAAACTTCAGACTGAGTATAATTAGCATCATAAGCATCATCAACAGAACGAAGATCACTCAAAATTTTGTTAAAGCGAGCATAATAATCATCAAGAGTTTCTCCAGATTTCATCTCAAATTTCATATACTCTTTTTTAAAAACATCTTTACGCAGTTCCTTGATGTTAGAAGATCCTTGGTGAAAGTCACATAAGGCCTTCCACATCTCATGTGCAGTTTCAAAAATGAGAGATTCGATCAAAATCAGAACGAGAAACTCCATTTAAAATATAATTGCGAGCTTTACAATTATTTTTAAAATCAAATTTATTAGCTGTAGTAATCACTTCAGGAATAACATAGGGTTTTGAAACTTTATGCCAAATGTCAAAGCCTTGGGACATAATATAAGATTGCATCTTTTGGCACCAATAAGGAAAATCAACTCCATCAAAAACATGTGGCTTAATTGAATATTTATCCGTCATGGCAACTCAAGATCGATTAAGATCAAAAGAGAAACAAAAACAAGGCTCTGATACCACTTGTAGGATCGAACACAAGAACCAAGCCTACTAGAGGGGAGTGAATGGTAGGAACACCAAAAACCAAAATTTTTTGCGGAATAAAAGAAACCCTCAAACCTAGATGGAGTGCACCGGTCAAACCGTCTCTTTTGCGCCGGTCTGACCGCCGTATGTCCACCCGTAGAACCGCCGCCTCGTGGCCGCGCTCTTGTGGATGAACCGTTGGAATTCAGAAGAATACACACCGAAGATGCTCTTCAAAGTAGATTAACTTTATTGCATCAAGATGTATTTATAAAGTGCATACAAAGCACTCCCCTCTCTCAAAACTAAACCCTAACTTTTCTCTCTTCCAAACGTTATATCTCTAGAGCATCCATCCCTCATCTATTTATACCTCAAACATCCTACAGAAAGTAGGAGTAGAACTCCTAGTTCCACTAGGATTCAAATCTTCACTTACCAAATCTAATTACAATTTACCAAATTAAATTCTCTTTTCCGTAGCCAACTTAGATTCCCTCACGCACAGGATTACTGTAGCAGCGAGTCGGGCTACTGTAGCAGCTAGGTGGATTACTGTAGCGGCCGCTAGGATTGCTGTACTCCGTTTCTTCTCCAATTTTACTCTAAATTTATTCGTGATTTTTTCAGCGCTTGCACACACGACTTGTGAAGCCCGTTACGAATACCTCCCACACGGTGTTCAGCCATCGTGTGCCACCTTGTGTCCAACCTCGTCACCCGGTATTTTTGACCGTTCTGGACCTTGGCTCCTCCCTGAGCGTAGTCACGATCCTACCGTTGACCAAGATTGACTATAAGATAAACTGACTTTAGTCCAATCTTGTCACATGACATCCCAACCGTGCTAGACCTCCGCTCCTCCCTGAGCGTAGTCCCGGTCTTCACCATTGACCAAGGTTAGACTTCAAGTCACCTGCACACAAATAGACAAAATAACCGTTTCTGGGCACAGATATCGCAACCTGACCCACATTAGTCACACACTCACGCCAACATCCACATATATTTTCAATCCAAAGTTCATTTAAATAAGTTATTTATAAAGCCAATTGTTCATCACAAAATATTAATCATGACAATGATTCTACACTTATGAAATTTTTCCCACAAATCTATTCTTCCAAATTTTTGGTTTATCCATCCATATATGCACTTAACTCCTATTACGCATTTCAAAGAAAATCCAAAAACACCAAAAATTAAAGATGCACATCAAGTATAACATTTTATTTGTCCTATCCATTTTCTCACAAGATTTTCTTTTAGCTATCAATAGTTGGTATGTTACAAACATTGTTATCGATTATCCAAAACCCATATAAGAGGCTAGATGCACTTTCATGGTGAAGCAGTGACGGTGGCGTTGTGGCCTCCAGATCTAGCAGCAAGGGGGTCGTGGCAGCTCCTTAGGTTTGATGACATCCCCTCATCAATGCTGCTTCTAAAACTGGCACTCATAAAAGTTTGTTATTTATGCTTAAAGTTTACATGTATAAAGTATACACGTTTAAAGTTGGGTTTAATCATATAAAGCTTGTATATATTCCTTAAGTGAAAGATTCTAAATGAAAATTTTGAGCTTGGGCTGTATAAGAGTGGGCTAGAAAAAGAAGTACATGGGCTGATAATATGGGCTAGACAAGTCTAGATACCTAGGCTGGAATAGGTGCATATAGGGTTGCACACACGTGGACCGGAGGAAAACACATTCATGCTCGGCGTGCTTGCGTAAAGGGTCGTGAATTAGGAGACCTCGTGGCTTACTCCCTCTAAGAACAAAAAAGAGTAAATTTCAACTATTTTGCTATTTGCTATTTGCTATTTATTCTCCTTTTAGAGAACATGGACAGTTTATTCTCCTCACAGTCTAAACTTACCATAGGAGTAAGATGGAGTGAGCTGTAGCAGTTTGATTGAGAGGAGACCTATGGAGTCCCAAAAATGGCAAACCCAGAACGAACGACGCGGGAGAAAACAATGGCGCGCTCTCTCCCAGCGTCTCTCAAAGCCAACCACCCCCTGCATCGCCATTTCCTTCCATCTCTCTCCTCCTCTCTTGCTCTAGAGAGAGAGGGAGGGGAAGAGAGAGATCCATCTCCATCTACGTAGCTAGCTAGCCCCCGGAGCGATCGATCGTTCCGGCGAACGAACGTAGCGGTGGCGCAGCGGCGGCGATGGGCAACTGCTGCGTGTCCCGGCCGTCATGCAAGCGGCGGGGCGGCGGCAGGCTCGTCGGCTCGGCCAACATGCGGTGCCTGTCGTCGGTATCGGACGCGGCGCGCGCCGTGATGGCCGAGCAGCCGGTGACGGTGCTGGGCGGCAGGGGTACCCTGGCGGCGGCGGAGGAGATGCTCCGGCGGTACGAGATCGGGGAGGAGCTCGGGCGCGGCGAGTTCGGGGTGACGCGGCGGTGCCGGAACGCGTGCACCGGGGAGCAGCTGGCGTGCAAGTCCATCAGCAAGCGGAAGCTCCGGAGCAGCGTGGACGTGGAGGACGTGCGGCGGGAGGTGGCCATCATGCGGTCGCTGCCGGCGCACGCCAACGTGGTGCGGCTGCGTGAGGCCTTCGAGGACGCCGACGCCGTCCACCTCGTCATGGAGGTCTGCGAGGGCGGCGAGCTCTTCGACCGCATCGTCGCCCGCGGCCACTACACCGAGCGCGCCGCCGCCGCCGTCATGCGCACCATCATGGACGTCGTCCAGGTAGGAGATGGGTGTCTCTATGCATGCACGCACGCACGCAATTTATATGCATTTGAGTTTGTAGAAATACCAGCTTTGCACCCCCCCCCCCCCCCCCCCCCCAACATGCTCATGCTTTGAGAAGCCGGTTGAATCCTAAAATTCTCTCGGAGTCCACAATAACATGTAAAATAGCGCAAGCTACGTTATGCACGGTTAATTATGTCCTGTAAATGAGATGTGCAAATAATCCAATCCTTTGAACTTCAACCAAAATATTTGTATTCAATTTGCTTCCAGGAGCCTTTCAAGAATAGTGTCCATGTAAACATGAAACGGATAGCCAACAATATGTACTGCAACATAAATCCATACCTCTTTGAATGGATTGCTCAATGTGTAGACATGAGTGAAAATATTTGACACATTATTTACAACCTTTTGCAGCACTGTCACAAGAATGGCGTCATGCATCGGGACCTCAAGCCTGAGAACTTCCTGTATGCCAATGCATCTGAGAACTCCCCTCTCAAGGTCATCGACTTCGGCCTCTCAGTGTGCTTCAAACCTGGTACAAAATCCTGACAAAACCACAGCTCTTTCATATGCTTCGATCCACATATATCATATCTCAATAATATTTAAGTATCATGTGCAATTCTTCTCCATTAGGTGCAAGATTCAATGAGATTGTTGGATCTCCCTACTATATGGCACCTGAAGTCCTGAAGAGAAACTATGGACAAGAAATAGACATATGGAGTGCAGGTGTCATACTGTATATATTGCTATGTGGTGTTCCTCCCTTCTGGGCCGGTAAGTAGCAGTTCAGTCATACATGGAAGTGCCAGGTTTTGTCCATGTTCAGCAATAAACCTTGTTTTCTGATGAACTTTTGTAGAGACCGACGAAGGGATCGCACAGGCAATCATCAGGTCACATATTGACTTCCAAAGAGAGCCTTGGCCAAAGGTGTCAGAGAACGCTAAGGATCTTGTAAGGAAGATGCTTGATCCAAACCCTTATGCTCGGTTGACGGCTCAACAAGTGTTAGGTTAGTTACTGCTACCTTTTTTTGCCTCCCCTTGGAAATGGTTGGCTTGATTCTAACCATCATTTCTGGTCTTTGAGAATGTAGAGCATCCTTGGATACAGAATGCAAGCGCAGCTCCCAACATTCCTCTGGGAGAAGCAGTCAGATCCAGGCTGAAGCAATTCACTGTAATGAACAAGTTCAAGAAGAAAGCCTTACTTGTAAGCTGACAGTTCTGTTTCATTACTGTCATTCTTAGCTATTAGTGTAACTGACTATTGCTACTGAACTGATTGTTGGTTAGGTGGTGGCGGAGTACTTACCAACCGAAGAGCTGGATGCAATCAGGGAGCTGTTCAACATGTTGGACACCAACAAGAAGGGGCACTTGACACTAGAAGAGCTCAGAAAGGGGCTGCAAGTGATAGGGCACAACGTCCATGACACAGACGTCGATATGCTCATGGAAGCTGTGAGTTCCTCAGATTACCCCCTTTGCAAGTAGCAGTGTTGCTACATGAATTCATTGTCAATCCCATAGGATATTAAATTGTTCAATCAGTGGATGATCCACAGATTATATGAGATTCTCCTGCCTCTGTTTTATTCTATAGGCAGACATAGATGGAAATGGCACCCTGGACTGCAAGGAGTTTGTGACAGTATCCATTCACCTGAAGAAAATCCGTAGCGAGGAGCACCTTCCCAAGGTGTTCAGCTTCTTCGACAAGAACGGGAGTGGGTACATAGAGATCGAAGAATTGAAAGAAGCCCTCTCCCCCAGAGGCGACCAGAAGTCGATCGATGACATATTTCTGGACGTTGACAAAGACAAGGTTAGACCACTTTGCTTAACAACAACCAGCAAATTACATGAACATCACACCATAAGTATTAAGTTTGTAGCAGTATTTTAACTGAAGTGTCTTCTATAGGATGGGAAGATAAGCTACGAGGAGTTTGAGTTAATGATGAAAGCTGGAATGGACTGGAGGAATGCATCCCGGCAATACTCGAGAGCGGTTTACAACACTCTCAGCCGCAAGATGTTTAAGGACGTGTCCCTGAAGCTTCCCAACAGCGGTCCACTTGGTGCACCAGGGAAAGAGCAACGAGCTGTTAACTAAGTGATGTGTTCTCTACATGCATGCTCACTCATAATCGAGGGAATGTGAAAAACATGCGCAGTTTTCCTTGTTTGCGTATTGGTCACCACATTTTGTGATGCAAAGGTACCACGGGGTTCAATTACCCTGAATGTTTCAGATGCAGATGTCAAAGAGCAGCCATAAAGACACCCTTTCTCTTTCTCCAAAAAAAGGGAAAAAAGAAAGAAAGAGTTGTACCCTTCATTTGAAGTCACTCTCCTTGCTTGTTTATGTAAAAGCAGAGCTAGGCCGATCCTCATATTGTTCAACACAGAAGGCAGCAATGCCGCTTTGGTACTTTTTCTCCTCTGCTGCACAGTAAAGGCCAAGAAAGAAAGCAGCAAGAATATAAGATCTTTGAATTCAACTAAAAGGGCAACAAACAGTTCAGAATTTAAATTACCTGCACTATAATCGATCTCCATGGTAGTAACCATTTCAGCTTAAATTTAAATGCTACTTTAGTCTGTACTGTAACTTTTGTGCTGACAAAGCATGATCCATCAGCTCAGCTCTTCCTAACCAACCATAATATGCCCCTGTGATTTGTGAGCAAAAGAACATTAATAAAATACTGGGATATCATTAATAATTAATGGAATAGTTATATTGGCATGAAGAGATACCAACTGACTCAAACACTGTTGCTATTGCACACAGTTTTCCTACAATGTAACTAACTTCTTGGCAGAGCCGAAAAAGCTCTCTGTTTCAAAATATTGGTGGCTTTTACTTCAGTAGTCTCTGCGGTAGAATGGGTTCAAATTTGGTGATCGAGTCCGAAACAGCTATGTTTACGCACTATAAGTAACCATTCAATACTGTACAGTATACACCATCACAAAGTTTGAAATGATATCTAACCTTGAAACAATTTTGTGCTCAGATTCTCCCCTATCATCACAATATAGAACCTAGTCTTTCCATCTATCGAGTAGAAAAACTAGCATTCCATTGATAAGCCAGGTCCCTACTGCGTAGCATCACGTCCTATATGTTGCCGATCCAATTTTTCAAACATCTCACTTCAACTTTATTTTTTAACCTACTATTCAAGTGGATTTCTCCAGTACCTAATAAGAATATAAATCGAAAAATAAAGAAAAATACCTGACTCCTGAGCCACAGTCTTGAAAGTTGCAACCATCGGTCCCAACTGAAGAATGATCCAACACAGTCACGGCGTTCGCGCAAACGAGACACGCGCGCTGCAGGAGAGAGAAACCCCGGGCCGGTGCGGGGAGCCTCTCCGGCATTTCAGCGAACACATGGCGTGCGGGAGCGCCAGAAGCAACGCCCAGTTGCAACGACGAGGCAATGGATGTTAGCAATAATTCCGACCGTGGTGTGTTCCCGGTTGAGACGCATGCGTGCGTGTGTGTGGGCTGTTAGTTAAGCCTTGCACTGTAGTTAGTTAGGATCTCACGTCACGGGCGGACGTGTCGTGAGGTATAGAGAGAATGGCTTGCGTATGCGTCTGTACGATGGTTCGTGGGCGACGTCACGGACATGTACGCGTTTGTACGATGGTTCGTGGGCGACGTCACGGACGTGGGATGGACGCGTCGTGGGCGCGATGTGCGGACGCTGTACACTTGTAAATTCGCTATAAAAGGAGAAGGAAAGAACAGAAAATGCTGTGCGATTTTGGGGCAGCACCAAACTCTCTGTCTAGCGTGTTCTTGTGTGCGTTTGCTCCCGGACGGAGGTTCCAGCTGACTACGGGCGAGGGCCCGAGCGTGGACGCAGGCACAGGCGAGGGCCCGGGCGCGGGCTAGTTCCCGGGAGAGGGCCCGGACATGGTCCCGAGCGCGGGCGAGTTCCCGGGCAAAGGGCCCGGACACGGTCCCGGGCGCTAACAAGTGGTATCAGAGCAAGGTACGAAGATGTCCGACACCCCGCAGAAGCCCGGCGTCACGACGGAGCGCGTCGTCCCCAACACCGGCGCAGTTGAGCTACCGCTGCTGACCAAGACCAACTATCATGAGTGGTCATTGGTCATGAAGGTAAGCCTAGAGGCGTTGGAGCTCTGGGATGCTGTGGAGGCCGTCAGTGCCGAGCACGCCAAGGATCGGCGGGCGCTAGCCGCCATCTTGCGCGCGGTGCCGCCGGAGATGAAGGCCGGGCTTGCGTGAAGAAGTCGGCGAAAGAAGCGTGGGAGGCGGTGAGGAAGATGAGGGTCGGCGATGATCGCATGAAGTCCGCGAACGTGTAACGTCTCTTGAAGGAGTTCGAGAACGTCGCGTTCCACGATGGGGAGTCCGTCGACGACTTCGCGATGCGCATCAACAGGCTTGTCGCCAACCTGCGCGAGCTTGGCGAGGCGATGGAGGACAGCCGCATGGTGAAGAAGATCCTGCGCGTGGTCCCGAAGAAGCTGAAGCAGGTCGCGGTGGCGATCGAGATGCTTATGGACCTCAACACCATGTTCGTGGAGGAGCTCGTCGGACGGCTGCGCGTAGCGGAGGAGCCTCGCGACGTCGATGAGGAGACGGGGGGTGCTGGGCGTCTGCTGCTCACTGAGGAGCAGTGGGAAGCTCGCCGGCGCAACGGCAAGGAGCATGGCGGCGAAGCGAGGCGCGGCGGAAATGCGCGGCACGGAGGCGGCGGCAACAAGGGCAGTGGCAGCCACGCCGACGACGACGGCGGCAGTAGCATGTGCTCGGGTGGTTGCAGGCGTTCTGGGAGCCGCCACCGAGGACGGTGCTTCAACTGCGGCGAGTGGGGTCACATCGCCAGGGACTGCCTCCAGCCGAGGAAGGAGAAGGCGCTGCTCGCCGACGCCGACGACGAGCCGACGCTGCTGTGATGACAGAACGCGCCATATCGTGATTAGGGGGAGACTGTTAGCAATAATCCCGACCGTGGTGCGTTCCTGGTCGAGACGCATGCGTGCGTGTGTGTGTGGGCTGTTAGTTAAACCTTGTACTGTAGTTAGTTAGGATCTCACGTCACGGGCGGACGCGTCGTGAGGCTGTAGAGAGAATGACTTGCGTATGCGTCTGTACGATGGTTTGTGGGCGACGTCACGGACATGTACGCGTCTGTACAATGGTTCGTGGATGACGTCACGGACGTGGGATGGACGCGTCGTGGGCACGACGCATGGACGCTGTGCACTTGTAAATTAGCTATAAATAGAGAAGGAAAGAACAGAAAATGCTGTGCGGTTTTGGGGCAGCACCAAACTCTCTGTCTAGCGTGTTCTTGTGTGCGTTTGCCCGAGCGCGGTTCCAACTGACTACGGGCGAGGGCCCGAGCGCGGACGCAGGCGCAGGCGAGGGCCCGGGCGCGGGCAAGTTCCCAGAAGAGGGCCCGGACACGGTCCCGGGTGCGGGCGAGTTCCCGGGCAAAGGGCCCGGACATGGTCCCGGACGCTAACAATGGAGAAGATGCAGAGAAGGACAGGGACATGCACCTCATGTTCGAGCAAAAGAGAGCCGTTCCTTGCACCAGCTGGATGCCGCCGACACCAGCGCTCGTGCCCGCCGCCGTCTACGTGCGACGCCGCGCTCGTGCACCATGTTAAAATGGGAAAAATTCAAATATCCCCTATAAGTAGGTAGTGTTTCTACTTTCTCTCCTTGAACTCAATTTGGTACACAAAAGCTTTTGTAAATCAATTTCTCTTCTAACTTTTTCCAAACATCATGTTTTCATCTATTTCTTAGATATGAAAGTGATGGGTGAATTAAAACAACGAGGAGAAATCATGAGAAAGGGATGTGGGGACAAGTTCGAGAAGAAATTGATTGGTAGAGGGTCTTAGGTACCAAAAGAAAAAAATAGAAATACAAGTAATTTAGAATTTCCTCTGCTAAAATAGATCAGTTGCCTCCTCCCCTAGCGAGGCCTATATGGGCCGGAAATTTGAACTTCCAAATAAGTTGGCTTTTCAAATGAGTCCTCATGTGTGTGTTGAGGAATTTGTCTAGGAAGACACAAAGAGAGCAAATTCAAAGTCCATCTTAAAACAGAAAAGACAAGAGTAGTCAATAAGTATTTGAAAACAGGAGGTAGTACTAACTTATACTACTCTCTCAAATCATAAAAGAATATTGTTTTTATGCCGTTTAGACTCTCAATAAGACAACTTTGACCACTTAATTCTTTTACATAAATTTTAAAAAATAGTTACATAAGTAGAGTATCATGAAAGTTTTTGTTATAACAAACTTAGCTATTCCATTTTCATATGCCTACAGCTTATATCGTAAACATTATAATCAAAGGTAACTTATGTTAACAAGCACTGTATTTTAGAATAGAGGAAGTGTTCTTTTGTGATTGGAGGGGTTATTACGTCCATTTTTTTTATTTCCAGTGAAAATCTTTTCTTATGAGGCACTGAAAATCTTACTGTTGGAGATGGCTCCAAGATTTTTGCTACCGGCCATCCTGGTCATTTTTCTTCGGTTTGAGTTTGACCATCCAATGCAAAACAGATCCAATATTAGTCAAATGGAATTGAATGGAGAGTTTGTTGCTATTATGTTGTCCGGTTCATGCTTTAATAATTAATAAAAAAACCCTTATGACCATGGAACCGAAATTATGCGCCATTAGCAAATAGAAAAGAAAAAGAAATATTTCTCCGTCCATCGATCGTGCCCCCATATACTGCCGTTTCTGTTTGACCGTATCCTACCTAACGCGGGTGGTCTCAACAATCCAAAATAGGTGTATATCCATCGTACTCGTCCTTCGTCTCCAAATGCAAGCTTCCCATACTACGTTAGAACAACTTAACTGTAGTTACGGTTCATCCGTATCCAATCTGAGGACTAATACGTCCGTGTGACATTCTGGTCTAATTAGAATCTGGCTTATATGGTCCATAAGTATTGTGTGCACTTGATTAGTACCACCTTACTAGTTGAGCAAGAGTTAAACCAACTTATAAAGCCTTGTCCCTCCAACCATAGTACTTTTGGGTTAACTCTTTTACATGAAACGATGATGAAAGTGTAAGTGGGATGCTTTGTGTAAGTGGGCCCGCCTGTCGGATGGGCTAGGCTGCCCGGTTCTAGAGGGCAGGAATCTGGCCTACGTGGCCCATAAGTGCTGTGTGCCACCTTGCTAGTTTAGCAAGAGTTGACGAACTTATACCAACTTATAAAGCCTTGAAGCGAGAACGAGAGTGTCTAGGCCGCTTTTAATCCTAGTGTGTGTCATGGCTCTGTGTGAAGGGAAAATTATTACCGATTTTCTCTTTCCATCCTAAGTAAGACCGGCATTGATGATACCACACTTTTGCTAGTTTTTTAGTTAAACTAGCACTAAATACTTATGTGCCGGTTTTTTGAATCGGCATAATAAAATAACGATAGTATTGATTTGTTAGATGAATTGGCATGGAAAACCAAGCCAAGCCGTATGTGGGGTGAGCCGAGCCTTTGTCCGTGTGAGGGAACAAATCTGTAAGGGTACAATTCACGTCGCTCTCTCCGTCTCTCGCTCTCCTTCTCTCCAACTCTCTCCTCCTAGCTTCTCTCACTCCCCTCTCTCCTTAATGGCCCCTCCCCGGCGAGGGCGACGCGTTCGTCCTCTCCTCGGCGAGCGGCAGAGACCTCCCCTCTCCGTTGTGCGGCGCTAGCACCCTTCCCCTCTATCCTATGCGGCAGCGGCGCTCTCCTCTCCCTGGATCTGTCCACCATGAGCTCAGGGGTGGCATCTTCCCCCTCTCCCCAGTGTGGTGGCCTCTCCCTCTTCCTAGCGTGCGGCGGCTCCCCATCCCCCTCTGGGCGGAGGCTCGAACAAATTCATCGTTGCTTGAGCTTTAAGCCACTCGATGGCGACTGACGAGTGGGCGTACTTCTCCATGACGGCGGGGGCAGCTCTCCTCCCTACTACACTGCGGCAGTGGCAGTCCCGGCCTCTGGCGCACTCTTCTCCTTGGCAGCAGCATCGAGGAACCGCAAGTTAATGTTCTTGATGCTCAATGTAATTCGGTATCTAAATTTTTTTTTGTCGTCCTGATTATGTGATTGTACGTATAATCATGTCCTACTGCCCTATGATTTTTGTGACTTGTCAAACATCGATTCTGTGATGAGTTAAAAGATTGATTCTGTGATTCAATTGTTTATGGATTTGTGATTAAATGATATGTTAAAGAACAATCTGTGATCATTCCTTGTAATTCAATTTTTTTAATCCCTAAGCTTGTTCATAACATCGGCTCATCAATACCGGTTTAAGAACCGACACTAATGACCTTCTCTCATCAATTCTAATATATTAGTGTTGATTTCAAAACCGACAACGATGCCCATTAAGAACCGATGCTGATGAAGTTTTTTTGTGGTAATTTGTATGCCCGTGCACGATCAGAATATATGAAAAAGGTAGGGGAATGGAAAATAACTAATTGTTATAGTATCAGACCAAAAGAATAATTAAACCGTTGGATGGATGAACCAACAGCCTGCCGATTCGCTCACCGGTCTTAAGCGGGAGAATGTGTCCGGTTCCTGTTGTGCACGCATCAATTACATGGATGCAACTTAAGTGGAGACCGGCGAGTGTGGCGGGTGGGCGACGATTAGTACGCATAATTGGTCGACCAGCCACGTGGGTAGGTAGCCGGTACCCCTCCTACGCGGCTGCTTTCTTGTCTTCTTTTGCATATATATATATCTCTCATTAATTAATCCCTTGGCCGTGGTTTTTCCTCTTCCTCATGTGGCTGTGCCCTATGCATGGAGTAGCTATAGGCAGTCACGACACCCTACAAAATTAAAGAAAAATAAAACTGTCACTACGTACAGTTGGTCCTTCCGTCACGTACTTCTACAACATGCGCATGCATACACCTAGTAGTATATCATCAAGTGGTACGTAATCTCTAGTAAAAAAGAAGCGGTAATAAGTAGCTCTCGCCCTGATATAGCTAGATGCGGCAGACGGCTGCCACCAGCGATTCCCGTACAGTCGATTACCGCGCGTGGTTAGCATAGAAACCGTGCTTACCGTCGAGATATGGTGGGGGCAACCGGTAATATAGTTTGTCCGAATTTTATTTAAATTTAATTTTTTAAAAAAGTTAAAAAAATCTAAAAAATATAGTAAATAGTATTTGAATTGTGGATCACTATGGTAAAAAAAGCTTGTAAAAATGATGAAGCTTGCTTCATATTTTGGAGCTCCATCAAAATTAAAAAAATAAAATTATTTTTCTACTTTGTTTAAATATAAAAAATATATCAAGGGTTATAAAAAATTATGCAATATTACATTATTTTTCTAGAGATATCCATAATTTTCTAGAATTTTTACTATATTTTATAATTTTTTTGTAATCTTTTCTTTTTAGCTTCAACATATCACGGTTACTATAGCTTATCGTACAGTAACGGCGAGATAACCACGGTAACCGTAATCTTACCGTAAGATTTAAAAATTTTGAATTTAAATTTTTGGAGATAGAATTCGTGCGGTTTTTAGTAGTTACCGCGGTAACCGCCTTATACTAGGGGGTGGTAACCTCTTCCCAAACGGTAAGGTAAACCCTGGCCGCAGCTAGCACTATACAAGGCCAACCGGGTGTGCCAGGCCATTCCGGTAATAAGCATGATCCAATTATACATGGCTCGTTCTATCGGGCTGTGCTGTGCTAGTCGACATGCCGAGGCTGGAGCCTAGACACGATCCAATAAGAAGCTAGCTATACCGGACCAGCATAGGCACGCTAGAAGCTTATGGGCCGATGATGGCCCACTAGCACTTGTGGCCCACAAAATTCAAAATATGAGGCAGAAAAATATATGAAAAGGGGAAAATAGAAACTTTATGAAAAAATAGGTGGGCCGGCTAGGCCATCCTCATGCTTTGGCCGTGTTGTGCCGGCCCACGGGCTCAGGCGTCGGCCCAAGCACTGCACAACCAAAAGGGCCATGCCTAGGCCTGGCTATAGTACGGCCGTGCCTTGGCCGAAACGCTTTGGCCCTGCCCATTTGACCATCTATGGCTAGCTCAAGCGAGCAATAAGTCGTTATAACAATTTATCGGTACTCTCGGTAATAAAGGAGTGGTTATAACTTGCTATAACAATTTATTTACTACTAATTTTAGATCGTCGTTTTGGATCACAAGAAAGGATTAGTTACAATTTGAGCAGTAATCAATTACAAATGATCACGAATAAAATTAACTGTATATGCTAGCTGACGATCGATCTGCATCTGCCTTTAATTAGGGAGGAGTTCTTTTTTCAAGCTAGCAAATGCACTTGCACGAATCTTAAAGGAACACTCAGAGTTCAATTAATCCACCAAAGGAGGCAGACCCAACAATTAATTTTCGATCGGCTTGAAAAGCATATGGTGAGTATCTATACTACTTAAAAAGAATCATGTGGTGATGGTGATTCTACCTCCGAGGGCTCAGATCCTTCCCACGCTCCTTCACTTTAGATCCAACGGCTCTGATTCGTCTCACACTCCTCCGCACGGCCCTTCACATCGAGCCCCTACGCATGTCTCAGATCAACACAGGCCCCTCCCCCGCACACCCCGGGCGAGCGCCCTCACGCCTCCCCCCTCTAGCCTCGACCCCCCACCCTCTCTCCCCGTGCCTCTTTCCCAAACCCTAGAATTACCGCTGCCTCCCGTCACCGCACCGCCGCACTACAGCACCGCCACCCTTTAGCTCCTCACCTGCGCTCGCGCTCCTTGTTTCAATCCCGCAGCCGAATGGAGCCCTCTGCGTTGCCTCACTCCTCCTCGCGCTATAGCCCTCACCCCCATGGCCAGACGGTGGCTCAGTGTCCCCTTGGTCCTTCTAACGATCCTCTCCTATTGTCGAATGGCAACCTCACCGTCGGCAAGACAATGGTCAAGGCGAGGCCGTGGTTGCATCGTCTCTTCCTACGGTACCCTCCAGTCCCCTCTCCTCTAGCCCTCGCTTCCTCTTTTTTTTCCTTGCCGTCAATGACACTGTTGACCTCATGTTGGACCATCCATTGCGCTGCCACCGTCGATACATGCTCCTATGCCAACAGTTTGGTCACCGGCTGGCATTCCCCATCAAGCCATGCCTTGTAGCGTTCAGATTTGAGGCTATGGAGTGACGATAGCTTCCGCCAGCCATGGCAGTTATTCAGGGAGAGAGCCAAAGTTGAGCAAAGTTGGGCTTCCTTCCCATCCACTACTGCTATCTATTTATGCGTCTGGACTATGCTTTGACCAGATACTTTTCTATTGGATGATTGCATCTGTCAATAATTACCTTGTTGTATCATACCCTGCTAATTTCTGTGTTGCATGATTTATTGTTAATTGCAACTGTAGATCTATTCTTAATCGCAGCTGTAGCTGGTGTGCATGGTTACTTGCGACTGGATTGGTGAATGTTCATGGTGTGAGGTTCAAACTAATTAATGTGTATAACATGTTTGTATTTTAGACATTTTCCCTAATTATCCATCTCTTTATGTGACCTATATTATTTTTCCCCTCTGTTGTTTTCACTTGACAAACATTTTGTTCTAGCTTTTTATACATAAGGTCTTCTGAAGCTCTTCTGAAATGGTTAGGTATTTCTACATGACTTGCTCAGTTTAGTATGAAAAGAATAGGTAAATATGAGGTATATATGGTTCCAATGGCTTTGTAGAAGGTATACCTTAGGTAGGGTTCGGTTCTTCTTATAGCTTTTTGCTTATTCCCTCTTTTTTGTAAGCACGCTTCTCGAACTGCTAAATAGTGTGTTTTTTCTAAAACATTCTATATAAAAGTATCTCTAAAAAATCAAAAAGATCCTTTTTTAAATTTCTAATAGTTAATACTTAATTTATCACACGCTAATGATACTTCTCGTTTTGCGTGTGACTTATAATCCGCACGTAAAAGCTGAAGCGAAGCGCCACCTAAATGGTCTAAATCACTTTTGTTTTTCTTGCCTCACTCCTAGCACTGTCACCTGTCTGTTGCATCTTCTCATAGTTCAATTAATCTTCTGGTGCTTCATTTACAACAATATAGACCAATGCACTGCTCAGGTAATACCAATCGCTAAACATGGGCATCATAACTAATTTATTTTGTTTCCATTTCCTTCATGCTAGTATTCACATACTGTTGAGTTAATGGGGATATTATATTTGATGTTGTGATGCAAATAAGTTAGATAAATAGTTCTGGTTTGCTTGTGTCTATGTGTGTGCTAACATATTTCCTATTGCAAAATAAAGGTTACAACTTCCAATCTACATCTTTAAATATTATATGTTGTCTCGGATTTGATGTGTCCAAAACTTTCTAAAATATCAATAAGAACCAAATTGGAAGATTTTATTAAGGTGGAAATAAATTGCAAACTTGCAGTTCCTAAACACAGCTCAAAATCCAACAATTTCATCTTTAATATGTTAATTTGAAAGTTTCGCCCCTAGCAACTTTCTATTATGGAATAACATTTTCCCTGTATCAATGGTTTTAGATGATTTGCTACTACTTAATTCTAAAAATAGCAAGCAGTTCAATACTTTTTAGAAAGATGACTGCAATAAATATTCTCATTGTGAGCATATCCCTCACTTTGTTTTTCTTGGCTTTCTCAATATTTAAGAGCAACAAAAAATGGCAGCATGGTTCATTCCAAGAACTGATAAATGTGACTTCAAGTGTGAATATACATTATCTTTCCAGCCATCGCTATGTTTAATCTATCACACGGTCATAGCCCAATGATATTCTCATCCAGTAATTTGTGGAATACCGATCTCTACAAATTTTACATGTTTAAAATAACTTCTCTGTGCACCTTTTACATTATGAGCACCATAATTCTCACAAGAATTGGGCATATGCAAAATTGTTTAGTACTGTATATTGATCAAATGTTTTATATCCACATTAATCATCTAAATAGCTTTGTTTGTGCATTTTGCTGCTAGAATGAATGGCTAGAGAAATGGGCATAAGGAGCCATGGATCCCTACTTTGTTGGAGAGAGAAGTATAAGGTATAAACTGTTAACTCCTCTTAAGTTTTTCGTTTAGTGTACTTTAATATTTTGTTTTGTTGTGGTTGTCGATAACAAGAAATTAAGATGGGAGTTGAAGCTATGACTAGAATGTGCTTTCAAGAAGCTAAAACTATTTATATGTCATAGGTTACATTAATGTTTTAGAAGTACTGCCCATACAACGTAACCCCTCCGTTAAGCCTAATCATCCCCTAATTACTATCATTAGTGTTTAATAAATTTTTTATTATAAAATAATACATAAATAAGCAGAGTTAAAAGTTTTTAGGTTTTAGTTGAAAGTTTAGAAAATCTAATTAAAAATTTCAAATTTTGGGTTGAAAATTTCAAAATTTGAGTAGATTTTTTAAAATTCTTAGTTGATAGTTTTAAATTTGAGTTGAAAATTTCGAAAATTGAATAAAAAGTTTCAAAATTAGAGATGAACGTTTTAAATTAGTGATATAAAGTTTACTCGATTTTTTAATATTTTATTTTTTTCAATATTTTATTATTTCTTTATTTTTTAGTGTGATGTGCATGTGCCCGCACTGTGCAGCAGCTTTATCGCAACAAGTACGCGTGCGTGACGCGGCTGTGCGGTTATTTGGCGCTAATCACTTTAGTAAGCTTCTTTAGTATTTAATAACTTTCTATTATAAATAAATAAATAAGTTAAGTTGAAAATTTCAAAACTGTAGTTCAAAGTTTTAAATTTTGAATGAAATCAAAATTTGAGTAGAGTTTTTAAATTTGAATTAAAAGATTCAAAATTAGATTTGATATTTCAAATTATCAGTAGAAAGTTTACTTGAATTTTTCAATTTTTAGTTGATAGTTTTAAAGTTTGAGTTGAAAGTTTCAAAAATTGAATCAAAAGATTTAAAATTAGAGTTGAAAGTTTCAAATTATTAGTAAAAAGTTTACTCAAATTTCAAAGTTTAATAAAAAAATGTTGAATTTTCTTGTTGTCCTACCAGGCCCCTAAGGCCCAAAACATGGTGGGCCCTTCCTCCCGCACGCAGGCACGCGCTGTTGAGGCGTTATCGTGTTACGCGCTGGCGGGGCGAGCATGCACAGTAGCATCGCTGTAATTGTTGATGTCGTTTTATGATCAACACATTCCACCAAGCCTCTGGACTGGACAAAGTAGTTGAAGTAGTGTCTTGATCTTAGAGTATCTTCAAGAAAAGTCTGAAGGGCTTTCTAAAAGTTAAATTTTATGATTTAAGTTAAAAACAGGTCTTTAACAGATACCAAGCCTATCCCTAAATATTTTCTATGTCTAATCCTAGCCCAAAAGTGAGCTAGATTTAGGGAACCTATTGACGTCCTCAATCACTCCTCCCGCGGAAAATTTCATCACTCACACGCCAGGAATTCCCCGTCCGTGCCTTTTCTTCCTCCCAACGTCTTCTGCCCGTGCCGATTTTTTTACACCGCCTATCGCAGTCGTTTGATCCGTACACCGCCGCAAGCTGTCGTCGATCTGCCTTTTCACCAACCATTATTGATGATATCTTCGGCTAGGGGATCAATAGGGCTTTCCGTTTTTCCACAGGCTGACGGCAAAGTCTTCCGCCGAAGATACTATGGCCAGCAACGTGTTCTCTAGTGCTAAAGGAGCGGCGGCGCAACAAGAATTCTCTCGATCGGTGTTCGCATAAGGGCACAATATCGTCAAAAGAAAATAATCGCAAGTAAATGCTGGGCCCATCTATCCTACATTGCCAACAAACTAATTTTTGTTATTCAATTTTTAGGTCTCTCTTGGAGATGGTAAAGCTTTTTGAGCCCAAAATTTTTTTTATGGTTCCAATGTAAGGTTTTTGAAACTAATTTTTAGACCTCTCTTGGAGATGCTCTTAGAGTAGTTTCTAACCTTGGCAAAAATACAAATTGGAACCAGCATCATGGACAGTTTTATATTGATTTGAGGGTAAATACCCATCTCATAAACGAGCTGGAAGATTTTCTTAACAAACCTACTACAAAGATTTCTTGTGCATTGGATTGGTTTGTTCTTAATTGAATCAGCCATAGTCTTTTATAAAGAGAGTGGGCTTGCAAGAAATAGAGCATTCCACGTTATAGTACACTTAGAGAGTTAGAAATGTATTAGGAATTAGAAAAACCTCAGGATTAAGCAAAACATATAAAAGAGATAAATTAGACTTAGACTTGGAGTTTGCTCAACAGACCGACCGATGATCATCATCGGTCAGGCTGTCGTGGCCACCGGTCAAACTGGTGCATGGATGGCCATCGGCTGGCCTTTGTGCCAAGGCTCTAAATTTTTCAAAATTGATATAAGTCTAGTCTAATATAAATTTTGTTGTCAACAACTACCTCCATTTTTTTTTCTTTTTGAGCAAGGGACACTATCTCCAACTTCAATAACACAAATTAAAGTTTGTCACTCGCTTTGGCTTTTGAACAGTTGAGAGCGTAAGTGTGAAGTTCTTATCCTAAAATTAAGTTCTTGTCCTAAAATTGCATTATTTAGGTTTATAAACTGTAACCATATAAAAATATCTTCTAAATAGGCCCTACCTTATCACACCGAGGTCACCCGCGATCTGTGTAACAAAAAGTCGCATATATATCACACAATAAGTACAAACCTCAAAACAATGAAAGGTTCTACAAGAATATAAGCGACGTGCACGTAACAAATTAAACTGCACTTATGCATACATACGGCTAGCCAGTAAAGGTCTAATGCATGCATACGTAAATCCATACAGTACCTCCGGTTTTTAATAAATAACATTGTTAACTTTTATCATCTTATTCGAAAAAATTAATATAAATATAAAAAATATAAGTCATATTTAAAGTTCTTTTAATGATAAATCAGGTCACAATAAAATAAATCATAATTACTTAAAATTTCGGAATAAGACGAATGGTCAAATATTATGTCAAAAAGTCAACATTGTTATTTATTAAAAACCAGAGTGAGTATACAATACCATAATTCCTCCGGTTTTTAATAAATGACGCCATTGATTTTTGTCGTGATGTTTAACCATTCGTTTTATTCAAACAATTGGTGTAAATATAAAAAATATGAGTCATTCTTAAAATTGCTTTAATGATAAACTAGATCACAACAAAATAAATCGTACTTACTTAAATTTTTTAATAATACGAATGGTCAAATATCATATTAAAAGTCAATAGCGTTATTTATTAAAAACCGGAGGACCTTCGGTTTTTAATGTATGGTGCCATTAACTTTTAGACACACGTTGATCATTCATCTTATTCAAAAGTTTTATGCAAATATACAAGAATATAAGTCATGCTTAGTATATTTAGGGTTAAAATAAATCACAACAAAATAAATAATAATTATATATATTTAAATAAGACGAGTAGTCAAACGTATATCAAAAAATCAACGAAGTTATAATTAAAAACTGAAAACTGGAGGTAGTATTATTAATGCACTACCGATCAATGGAGCAGCCGCATGCATGATGCTTGTCCGATCGATCGGTCGCTCGACAGTCGATCGGTGACTGATCGACTCGGTGTGGTTTGGAGTTTGTGCACCGTAAACAACGACTTGTGTACGCGCACGCACGTACACGGGCCAAGTCCATTTGCCGTTAACTCTATTGTTAGCCGATTTTGGGTGTACGTCTTTTGTTGGCACTTACGTGTCAAGCAAGCAGTTCATCGGTCTAACACTACTACATATTAGCCCATTTGTGCCGGTTTCAAACCGCTATCAGTATTGGTTTTGAAACCGGCACTATATTTAGGATACTGACGAGTGATGGTCATTAGTGTCTCAAATATAGAATCGTTACTGATGGATCGGCTCAAGTTAAAAAAAAAGCAAACTAGCTCGATGAACTTTTAAACCGAGTTCATTGAGCCGATCTTTCAAGTGGAATAAATCGAGTCGAAGTAAGCAAATCATTCTAACAAATCCAACAAAACCAATCCTTAACAACAATGATAGAACCAATCACAATACACATAATTGAGCCAATGCCCGAGATCTGCAGCAACTACGCCCACTGTCAGGCCAACCTCGAGCTGCTGGCAGCCGGATCTAACGGCTTCCCCAGAGCTCCAAACAGCCAGATCTAGTGACCTGTCAGGAAGAGAGGGAAAGGACGAATTGGTCAGGGACAAGCCAAGAGAAGACCACTAGTGATATTGTAGATCAGAGAGCTCACCTTCTCCGCCATGGAGGAAGCTAGCGCGAGATTCTCCCTCCCTGTCGCTGCCTAGCTGCCTCCCTCTTCTTCCGCCGCTGCCCGGCCCGCCTCCTCCTTTGAGCTGCCGCCGCCGTCGTCGTCGGGGAGGTGTGGGTGTGAGGAGAAGAGGGCTGTGGCAGCAGCCGCAGCTCTTCGGCCCCCGCACCGCTATCAGCGAAATGGAACTGGGGGCCCCACATACCCCGGGGACGCGTGGATCTTCTGCCACGTCAGCCCCTCTGGGGCCCACATTTTGCATCGATGAAGGCCGGCTACAGCCGTTTTCCCGCCAAGTACCTGGGGCCCGAGCACTGCCTGGGCTCGGGTGCACCTTCCCCGGGCGCGTCGCGACGACCGACCGCATCTGCCTCGGACCCCGTGGCCCGGGGACATTCCCGGGCCTTCCCGGGGCACATTACTGGGACATTCCCGGACCCGGGGCGCGTCTCCCGGGCCCGGGACTCACAGCCTCGGTTCCCGGGGAACTCGACGTCTTGTACGCGCAGAGGGCGCGATGAGCTCTCTGCCCCGGGCACGAGCCTGATCCGAGTAGATCAACTCTCCAATTACCCGCATTAATGGCGAGGTGACGGGGCGTGTCACACCTGTCGCCCGCTCGGACATGCATGGACTCTCATGATGGCCCCCGTGGGCCCGCTTCCTGTGCAGTTAGAGAATATTTGACTAAGAGGGTTTCAGTTTTCTATGCTCTGGCAGCGATGGCGTGCGC
Source organism: Oryza meyeriana var. granulata (assembly GCA_003991445.1). Lineage (NCBI taxonomy): Eukaryota > Viridiplantae > Streptophyta > Magnoliopsida > Poales > Poaceae > Oryza > Oryza meyeriana. The sequence goes on from RYFJ01002205.1 coordinate 159,724, forward strand.
TGTCACATCTCCATGACCTAGCCGCCCGTCGCAGCCGAGCAAGGTGACGACCAGACGTGCCGAACCAACTCCGGCGTGGCTCAGCAGGCGGACGCGTGCGACAAGACATATTATACCTAGAAAAGCTTTCTCTTGGCATGTGTACTAGGCACGATGGACTCCCCTTGGACTATAAAAGGAGGATCCACGCCAGCAGGAGAAGATTGAGTTCAGCTTCTGAGAGGATTGAGTTCAGCTTCCAGAGAGGCTGAGTTCCCAAGTTAGGACTAGCTCCTGAGTATCCCTCAAAAACATCTTGTAAGAACAAACTGCATTCATCTCCTACATAGCAGATACACACAGGAGTAGGGTATTACGCCTCCGCGTGGCTCGAACCTGTCTACTTCTTCTGCCTCCCTTACGTGCCATCAACGAGACGCCGCAGCTGTCCTGTGAACAACTTCCCTGACCGAACCTCAAAGGGGGGTCCCCAGACTCCTCGCGGTTGGAATTCCCTTCTCCAACAACCGCCTCCTCCTTTGAGCTACTGCCACCGTCATCAGCTGCGTATCTTCAGGCGACAGGATCTAGCACTAGGGAGGGCTTGGTTTCTGTGCCTATTAAACAAAAAAAACGATACTAACGGAGTACCGGTTCTTACCCACAGAGAACGTGGGTCGGGTGGGTGGGCGATGAGGTTTTCTTAATCAATACTAATAGAATGGTACGATTGACCTATTCCGTAGCAGTGCGATGAGTATTTGATTGCTAGGGCAGCTGCTAGTATCCAGCTACACGTAATAAGCCAGCACGTACGTAGTACAAGATGTCAAAAATGACCTAGCTGGAGCAGTAGAGCTATATAATAACTCGATCTCAATACCTTATCTTGTCTATACGGCGGGCGTACGTACGTACTACTAGTATACGTTACGATAAGTACGAGCATACGTACACTGAATTATATCAATGATATATATGTAACGGATCAGAGCCGTCTCCCGAACTATTCGAGCGGCTATCCGGGCCACTGTCAATTACCCAAAATGTTCGTAAAAATTAACCGATCGACCACTAAAAAACACTTTTCGTTGGCCTGGCTCCGTATATATGACGCCACTGGCTTCGCTATATATTGCGCGCGTGGCCACTATACCTAGAGACTAAATTAGATTAATTATGTGTATAGATTGATCAGACGTGGCTTGTTTCACTTTTGGGTGTACGGTTTTGCTTTAAATGCTATTTTCTTCGTTTTATATTATAAAATATTTTGATTTTTTTTAAAAATTAAATTTATTTAAGTTTGATCAAATTTAAATATAGCAATGTTTCAACCTAAAACAAACATACTATCAAAATATATTCAATTTTGGATTTAATAAAACTAGTTTGGCTTTATAAAAATTGCTATTTTTTATTATATAATTAGCTAAACTTAAAAGATGTAACTTTTAATAAAAAGTCAAAACGTACAACAGGAGGAGTAGATCGAAGAACGGCAAGTACGTAGATATCAATCAATCAACCAGTCGTACGTCCTTCCTTTGCATGCCTACGTACTGTAAGTACTCCATTGATCACCACCGTCCGATCGAGACAAGTGGCTATATATGCAAAACTGCGCAAGCCTGCACAATACGTATAGTACGTACAAAATGTACGTATGGACACAGTAGTAGTACGTACAGCTAGCTAGCCCAGTTGTCATAGAAGCATAAGAAGAAAGAGATAAACCAGGACGTAGCTTGTTGCATACTCCGTGTGAGATAAGCCTCGACGGCACGTAGCCAGAGGCGATCGATGCATGCCAACGTAGTACGTGTGATGGCGGTTGCGTCTACGTCACTCCGCCTCCTGCGAACTGCACACGTGGCCGCTGCCACATACTCCTACGCGGACAACAAAAGATCCCGTACGGATAGTTGTACGTCACTACAAAGAACTATTCTCATCACGTCTGTGTTAAGTGAGACCGGGGCATGTGTATGTGTTCATTTCCGCTCAATGAAACGGAATGGAACGGTGGCACGTCTGTACGATTTTTTAAGTAACTTTTTGTATATGATTTTTTAAAATTTATTTTAAATCTATTTTTAAATTTAGTAGTTTGTTTTATGGCTCGAATTATTCAACTATTTAACTTACATTCAGCATTCAAATCTATTCCACCCAAAAAGAACACACTCGGATGTGCATGTAGGCATGGGTCTCATGATCGATCGATCACAGTCGAGCGTTTTCTATATCATTCTGCGCACCTTCGCGTTGGTCCAACTTCTAAAGCCAATCAGCCGCCGCGAGCTTGTTCTGTTCTTTTTGAATGAAATACTCCCTCCGTTCTAAAATACTTTAATTTATATAATTTTTTTTAAAAAAATTAATATTGAGATTAAAAAATGGTTGTAATTGATTGAGAGGGAAAAAGTACGTGAAGAAATTAAATGGAGAAAGATTGTGATTGGTTGAGATATGAAGGTAGATGAAGAAGTAGTAGTATCGTGAGATAAATTTAAATCCTAGAAGAAGTAGTATTTTAAGAATGAGGGAGTAGAATAGAATAGTGGCATGTTTTAAATTATTAAACAATATAATTTTTTAAAACTTTAAATCTATTTTTAACTAATGTATTTGCTTGTACCCTGAAATAGTTATACAAATCATTCATCTATTTAGTATTCCATTTCATTCAGCACAAAATAACACAATTGATAGCATATTTGGCTCGGTTCAATTTTTATATAGACAAGGACAACTGTACGGAAACACAGAATTGCATGTATTTAAGCATCCTCTGAAATTAAATTGCATAGATGATTTTCATGCATGAGCGATAATGTTTTTATAAGGAACTCATATCTAATCCTATAGTTTAGTGATTTTCATGAGCTCTTCCTAATTACATTTTTGTTCTTTATTGATAGGAAAAGACAGCTTGCGGAAAGTCATAGTTTGGAGGTGACTTTGGAGGTGTTCAGCTCATAGATGGAGACCTAGCAACCGGATCTGCACAAACTAAAATATGATATTTCATTACTTATGTTTAGAAATTGTTGCAATGTTTATTACTACCTATACAATTATTTAGGGACGTATGTAGTATTTGACTATTTCCGTTTGGTGTATAACTATAGTAATAATGTGACAGTTGGGTTGGGTTTTACGTGTCTTTGACGCAACAGTCCGATAATCCATTATTAAAAAATAAAATTAAATGCATTCTTTAAAAATTGTAGTATAAAATTTATGAATCCCTATAAACTTTAAAAAAAGCCTTAGAAGAGAAGTTATATATAGCACCTACGTGATATATAGCAGTAACCAAAGTATATGGCTATAGAGTCCGTTAACATATACACCACGGAAACAAAAATACATACCAATTTTTAGTTTGCTCTTTAGATTAAGGGGTTGTCTATTGGTCAGATGTCTGATTTATTAGTCCAATAATTTTTTTTGGATAGCTACAATTGTGCAATGATTCGTGCAACCATCTACCTGCTAGCCCTTTTCCCCTTCTTTAGTTTCTTCTCGCGTCGCTCCGAGTCCAGATTAAGCGCACATTGCTACCACCGTCCCATGTACACGCACGTTCCTATGCATGGTCTCCCTCCGTCTCACTTGTGCACCGACGCTGGGGGAGCTCGACCGAAGAGCCCTCCCCACAGCCTCCTCCCTTCCTCTCTCCTCCTTCTCATCCTTCATGCCACCGTCACCTTCTTCAACAGCTCTAACAAGCTTAAAAACCTAGCTAATTCGTCTGATGAAATTAGAGTTCTAGATCACCGATACCAAGGGCTCATCATCACCGTCTCTAACGAGTCATCTTTACCATCTTTCTCCCACAATGCTTACTTAGAGGTAGAAGATAATTCTCAGTCCTTAGATTTTGATCCAATGATATTCATCGGTGACTGATATTTGGAACAAAGCCAATACTTAAAATTAGATTAGAATTTAGAAACATTTGACCCATAAAATACTAGCTGTAAAATGGTCTTACACTCTTTGTTTTCACGCTTCAGTCATGCACACCAGCGCAACCACTTTCCATCCATCCGTCCATCTACTGCCAGGTGGGCCCCACGTACACGTCAGCACCACCATCCTCTCACCTACACTGGGCCCCACCATCGCAGCCCCCACCCACCTATACATAATCCCTCTCCACGCACCCACATTTACACCTCACTCTCTTCCCCTTCCCCACGCGCGCGCGAGAAGCAGCATTGCCGCCACAAGCACAGCGACGCCGCGAGATGTGGAGCTCCGACTCCGACCCGGACCTCGCCGCCACCACGACGACAACCGCATCCTCCTCTTCCTCCTCCTCCTCGTCCTCCCCTTGCCCCTCTCCTCCTCTCCCTCGGCGCCGCCGCCACCGCCACGGCCGACGCCGCACCCGCAGGATCAGCGGCTTCGGCGGTGGCGGTGGAGAGGAGGCGGAGGCGGAGGCCGAGGACGTGTGGCGCGGGGCGCAGTGGGAGGCGGCGTGGCCGCGGCGGACGAAGCCGGTGGTGGTCGCCGATGAGCCTGGCAGCATCGGCGGCGGCGCATCCACGCCGGGCGGCGGCGGGGGGTGACGACGGCGGCGTGGGGCGCGCGCGGAGCCTGACCGACGACGACCTGGAGGAGCTGAAGGGGTGCGTGGATCTGGGGTTCGGGTTCAGCTACGACGAGATCCCCGAGCTGTGCGGCACGCTCCCGGCGCTCGAGCTCTGCTACTCCATGAGCCAGCGCTTCCTCGACGAGCACCACCCCCAGTCACAGGCGCCGCTGGTGACCGCCGCGCCGCCGCCGCCGCCCTCTCCGTCGATTCCCAACTGGAAGATCTCCAGCCCCGGTAAGCAACGCACACACTCCTCTTCGCACCAAGAAACCAAAAGCCAACTTGTCCAAGAAACCTCGCAATCCATATATCCAATCTAATCCATATAAGAAAAACAAAACGTCGATTTGATCACGAAACCACACCCTATTCCGAATTGCAAGAACCCCATTCCGTGAATTCTAATTACGGCGATTGATTTGTTGCAGGAGACAGCCCGGACGAGGTGAAGGCGCGGCTCAAGTACTGGGCGCAGGCCGTCGCGTGCACCGTCAGGCTCTGCAGCTGAACACGTCACAATGATCACACCAAGACATGGATAACCAAGCAAGAAAATTGCTCGTCGTCTTCTCAGTTGATTTGCCATGTCCAACATGTCAAAAAACATGATCCATTGCGTTGTTGCGATCGGCTGCACGGATCAATCGATGGATGGATGGATGGGAGCGGGGTGAGGATGGCATTGATGATCATTGTGGTTAGATCTTGCTGCGGGGAGAAGATGAGAGGTGACCAAGATCAGCTAGCTCTAGCTGTATGTGTTGTAGTACATGCAGTTGGAGTGTGGTTCAGATTAGTTGGGACTTGGGGAATAATTGTGTCTTGTTGCTGTGTTCTGTGCCAGGGTGCCAGGCGGCTATGCTACAGCTTGTCATCTCCAGCAACTAATGTAAATCAAAATAATGTAATACTAGTTGGGGAGATCAAAGCAAATGTGAATGAATGAATAAATAAATGGGTTCAACAGCTTGCTGTTTTGCTAATCATTGGCACAGTTGGTTGCTTCATTTTGTCAACTATTCCTGCAAGTCTTGTGCTGATATTTGGAACCAACTTGCTCTTTGACTGAAAGAAATGTAATCAGGTTACACTGCTTCACTGCTGTGGCACAGCAATTTCTTTTTGAGCCTTTGGAAGGATTGTTTATCTGAAAGATTCTGAAGCAGATGGATCCTGGAATTTCCAGATCAAAGACTGCATTTTTATTTTTATTGAAAGATGATACTTTTATTCAGTTCCATCTGTATCTTACACACAAGCACATCATATTCAGAATCCTTTCGTGTGCCATCTGCCACTCCAATTAATCTGATCCACTCACACCAATTGAACACCATCTGTTACTGAGATGATGATCAGTTTCCATTATTTGCTCCAAGTGGAAGGACACCCTCTTCATCTGCTCTTTTCACCTAATCTTGCCGGTTAGCCTGTAATTTCGAAAACTCATAATTAATTGAAGAAGATGGCAGTTTTGTAACTGAACCATCACATGAACACTGTGAAAGTGTGAGCTAGGCCACAACACAGCACAGCACTGCACTGGCAATCAGCAGCAGCAGCACTGTTCATCACATGATTTCGCGTGTCTGATCATCATGTGGCACGGGATCATGTCTTGTTTTCAGGCGTAATTAATGCTCGCGTGTTTCTCCCCTCCTAATCATGGTCCTAACAGCAGCTGATAGCTCTGCATTGCACAGTGATTTTCTGTTTCTGCTCTCCTTTGCCGACATGGTCCATCTTGGTTCTAAGTACACTACTTAATTAAGATGATCTCTTGTCATTTAGGAAGCCAATGAGATTTACTGTTTGTTTTGGTTAGTACAGCAGTGGAGGTGAATGGACACCTGTGTTTGTCTGTCCAATCAGAGAGTAATTAACTTGTTCTTTGCTCAGTGCTGGCCAGCCGTTCCCATGCAGGAAATTGAACATAGTTAGTAGCAACCACATGACTGTCAGGATCATCAGCCCCAAGACTGGCATTTAACTATCACACACACTAATTAATCTCCAAATCATGACAGGTGTACTCTAGAACTTTTGGAGAGTTGAGTGAGAACATAAGATAGCAGCAAAAGGAGCTGAAGCTAGCTAGTATCTAACTCCTCTGCACCTGGGCTGTATGTCTGAAACTCTGAATCTTGTTCCTCCTTGTTCTTGCCAGCTGGGCTTGGGTAACAACTTAATTAACACCTCAAAAGCTTAGTGTTACTAATCAGAATTTGTCTTGTAATTGCACCATTAATAAATGTCCTGGGCTGGTCCAGGGACAAAAAGGAAACACACCACCTTGTGGAGCTGGCTGGTCCTGGTTGCACACACACACACACTGACAGAGGCAGGTGAACTGGGCCCCATTGGCAGTGGCCCCCCCTGATCATCTTGTTGGATCTCAAGTAGGAATCTGGTTTGCCACAGCTGCCTGCTCTCCAGATGCAGCCATGGTGCCCTCCCCTGCTAGTAGCATTAGCTATGCCCTGATGATGGGGTCCTAACTAACATGATTCCAATTACATCACATCAGGTGCAGGGCCTGTCCTTGCAGTGTCCTTATGAATGTTTTGCAATTGCAGTAGTGGACACGCAACAGGCAGGAGAAAGCTTTGGTGGAGATCGAGTGAGCAAGCTTCATTGCACACATTCGCAGTTGCAACATTTGAAATGTTGCAAATGTTGTAAATTAGGTGCTTCCGAGTGCACTGGTGATATGCACGGGTGCCAGAAAAAAAGATCATGAGGTTATATATTCAAGGATTGATGTTTAATTTCTTTATATGATATATTGATGCTCAATTGTGAATTTCTGATCCCTGAGAAATGGTAAGAAAGAAAATTAATTCATAGCCCTCCAAAATATTGTCACCGTTGATGCCACCACCTGCGTCGAGAACCGGCTATCCGAAGGTCCGAGAGATCTGATCACGGTGGGCTTCAATACTTCCTTGGTCGTGCTCCTCGTCTTCTTCGATTCCAACTCCGTCGGCGCATCTCCTCCCTCAATAGCGACGCAGACGCTGCCAACTGGCATCCCTGCACAACCGACCCAACAATTTGAATGATGCATCTGTTGGCGCCTTTTCCAGCCAAGACAGGATTTACCTAAAGTAGGAAAGTAGAATGATTTAATTGATCGATTCTTGGGGAAGAGAGATCAATTGAATTAGCCATAACCCTTATAAAGAAGTTAGTCTTATCTTGATAAAGTCTTTTTTACATCCTATTAGACTTAGAGATCAATTATAACTTAAGAAACCTTGAGCCCAAGCAAGAAAATATAAGAACTGTTTTAATTGGACTTAAACCAGGGTTGCCGGTCCGACCACTCGCATACTTGCACTTAAACCGCTGTTGGGCCTCCGGTCGGACTGGCCTTCATGGGAAAGGTCTGGTCTATCCCGGCCCCTTTTCGCTTTGTGTTTAGTTGGCTTAATTGTGAAAACTCACCTTAAGTTTATTTGCCTAAAATAGCTTAATGAGAATTTCACAATCAAAAGGATGTAAATTGATTAAATAAAATTTACTACGCTGCCATTTTATATGGTTGCTTGTTATTTTGAATCTAATTGGAATTATTGGATTTTGTTCGACTATTTTATTTTTGGAGTGGAGCTCAATTCCTTTTTGATTCCTATTAAATTTTGGAAATCCTAAATTGATATCTACTCCTCATAAATCCCCAAGTTCCAAATATTTATAATTTTACTAAGGTTCCTAAATCATTTGAATTTTTCCCCAAACATTAATTTTCCATTCAATTTATAAATTCCAAAGTTCCAAAATTTTCAAATTTATAATTTTTCCAGAAAACCCCTTGCTCTTTTATTTTTTTCCTTTTTCTCTCTTTTCCTTTTCCTTTTCCCCCTCGTTACTTTTTCTTTCTTCTTCCTTCTCCTCCTTCCTCCTTCCTCCTTCCAGGCCGAAGCAGGCAGGAAGCTGGTGCTTCTCTCTCCTTTGTGAGAGCTCGGCCCAGAACCCAAGCAGGAGCCTGCGCCCTCAGCCCGCTCCTCCGCTACCGCCTCAGCCCGGTCTAGGCCACGTCCCTGCCGTGCCGCTGCCGGGCTCCCGCAGCCGCGCCGCCTTAGATCCTGCAAACCCCGCCGCCAAATCCGGCGCTGCCACCCTAAATCCGCCGACGTCTTATCCCCTCCATCCTCCTCTAAATATATCCTAGCTCTGCCGCCGTCTCTCTCTCTTTCGAAACCCCAGCCGTCGTGCCGCCTTGTAGCGCCTCCAAGCAGCCACCGCCGCAGTTTCCCCCAAGCCGCTGCCGCTCTATCCTCTTCAAGCCGCCGCCATCTTTCGAAGCTTCGCCCGCCACTGATGAGCGTCAGGACTGCGTCTCCTCTCACGGTTCCGCCTTCTTCTTTCTCGTCGGCGCCGCCTGGCCGCGTCGCGCCGTCGAGCTCGCCGTCCCGGAGGCCGAGTCAGCACCCGATGGCTTCCATCAGCGTCGCCCGGTCTCCTGGTTCCGGCGCCGCCGCTTGCCGTCGCGACTGCGCACTGGAACCGCCTCGCTGCCGCCCGCCATCGCCGTCAACCGCCGAGCCTCACCGCCCTGTTTTGTCGGCGTCGCGCCGTGTCGTGCACGTGAGCGCTACCTTGTGCCGATGACAAATGGGTCCTACCGGTGAAATTCTCCTTTGACCGACATGTGGGCCTGCACAGTTGTACAACCAATCTCCACCGTCGGATCATCTAGATCTAATCCCCACCGTCGGATTTTCTTAATCCATCCGTCCTGCCACGTAGATGCCTCCACCTCGTCACCATCTAGAGATGGCAACGGAAAATTCCCCGTCAGGTAATACATCCATATACTCGCCTTCATGGGTTAGAAAATTCCCTGCTCCTGTCCCCGCCAATTGCTACAGGGAGAACATTATTCCTATCCTCACCCTCCGCACGTGAAATTTTTCCCCATGGAGCCTCTGTCCCTGCAACCTTCCTTCGTCGCTGTCCGAGCTTAGGGGCAGGGAGGGAGAAGCCATGGGCTCGCTCTTGGGTCCTAACTCCCTTGGAGCAGCAGTAGGCGCAGCAGGGGAGACCGGGACGGTGGGCAGCAGGCCGGCGGATTGCAGACAGCGGGCGGCAGGCTGGCGGACGGCGATCTTCGGTTGTCCACCTGTCTCGACTCTTGACTCTCCGATTTGTGGCAGCGAGCGGACTAGCAGGAGGCGAAGCACTGGAGTCTGGAGACTGGAGTTAGGGACTTAGGGTTATGACTTAGGATTTAGCAATCTTGCTTATATACTTGGGCCATTGGGCCTCTTTTTATGGGCTGGTTGGCACATGGGCTATTTGAGCGGGTCTCCACGGGGTCGGGGACGGGGGGCGGGTACCCGCCCCTGCCAGACTTGATGGGGAAGAGTTTTCCTTCATATAATTCCTCGTGGATAATAAACTACTACCATCTCTGACTCCTAATAGGAGAATTCCCTATGGGGAACGGGGCTCCGTTGCCATCTCTAGCACCATCTTACCACCATGTCAGCTTTCACGGCCTTGTCATCACCACGTAGGCAACCATTAAGTGGCGGCTCTAGGAAATTTTTGTTGGGTAGTCTTACTTGACTTGCCAAATTTTCATAACATAAGAAACTCAATATACATATGTAAAATTTATGTGGAGGGTATAGGCACCGGGTACCTCATCACAAGCATATGGGCCACTTGGATAGAGGATGGACATAGCCTTGTAATTAGAGATATAGTAGTACCTGGCAGACTTTGTCTTGTACAATAAGAAATATACAATCCTAGTTGTCTCTTGGTCGTATCCGGCTGGAACTCCTACCTTGTACCCTGTCCCCCAGTATATAAGAGGAGGCATGGCGTCCCCTGAGGGCAGAAGATCATAGCTCAACACAAATCCTCAAAGGAATACATCAGAACTGGATATAGGGTATTACCTCACATTGAGGGCCTGAACCAGTATAAATCTCCCCGTGTTCCTTTGCAATCCACCGAGTTTCCATCCGCTAGGTAGCCCTATATTCATATTGCTGGTGTAAAACATCGACAGTTGGCGCGCCAGGTAGGGGCTCCGGCGAGTTTTACATCTACAAGCTCGATGGATCCAGCAACCAGAGTCGATGGCGACAAATTCTCCCCCGGAGACACAATGACGTTCGAAAGCCTTGACTTCGTTGCCGACATGTTCGGTAATCTCACCTTGGCCGACGCAGATCCAATCCAACCGGCTGAGGAACCAGCCGACTCCGCGCCAGTCGGCTCACAAGACGCCGCAACCACCATCGTCGAGTTGCTGTAGCGATCTACCACCTTGTTGGGTCTCGGGACAACTCTCTCCTTCGGCGTCTGACTCGCGCTTGGCTTTGAGCCAGCCTGGGTCGAGCTAAGAGGGGGAGAGATCGTCAATCTCCCTTGCAGACCCGGCGACGCCGCAGATCTACCTCCCACGCGGCTGACCTGATCCTCTAGGCTCCAGTTTGGACGTGGCTCCGAGTCACTCCAGATTGGATCTAGTGAGGTCGGAGTCGTCCTTACTCCGATCAACTACTCGGATTCCGACTCTAAGTCGGACAACGTTTCGGACACTAGTTCGGACACCAGTCTGGCAAGTTTCCTTCTGCCCCGCGAGATTTTCATGGCATCAACCCCCCCACTGGAGGTACGTTGAGTACAAGAGGAGCAACAGGAGGAGGCACACTGACTACGGCAATAGGAGGAGGACGACCACGAGGCTCGCAACGACGAGCTACGCAGGGCCGGGTGAACCGCTCAGCAATAGATCCTCTAGACTAAAGTTAGCGACCACGACGTCTTCGTCACGCCGCAACAGAACGTCGTGGCCGCTGCAACCCTGCTGGACACACTCCAACTTGGGCTTCATCACCAGGCCACCCCGACTATCGCCAAGATCAAGGCGATGATTACAGTTGCCGTCTGTCAGCAGCACCAGCAGTCGGGCGACACACTTGTATCGACCAACTGATCGGGTTCTCCGGCAGCAGGCTCATCTACATCAGCACGACGCCGGGCGGTCGGCTCAAGTCAGCCACACAAGGAGTCGCGGCAAACATCACTCGACAACACCAACAATAACAATCGGCGGCGTCACCAGAAGGATCGCCGGTTCAACCAAGACCTCTGAGTTCGTCTACAACGTGATCTTCGACAGGACATTAATGCCTGGCGCCGTCAATGTGAAGAGGACAAATGCCTCTGACTGGAGGACGAGCATGAGCGTTTCGGTCTTCACCACGAGCGGTTTAACCGCCACGGTCGGAGTCGAAGCCCTCACGAAGATGAAGGCGTTCCAGCTTTCACCCATGAGCTACAGGACATTGACTGGCCGTCGGGCTTCAAACCTACGGGAATCGAGAAATACGACGGCAAAACCAATCCCTAGTCCTGGCTCACCGTATACACCCTAGCAATTTGAGCTGTCGGAGGTGACCATAAAGCCATGGCTAACTACCTCCCGGTCGCCTTGGCCGACTCAGCGAGGACATGGCTAACAGGGCTCCCGAGGCAGTCGATTGGTTCCTGGGGAGAACTCAGGGAGTGGTTCATCGCTAACTTCCAGGGGACCTATGAGAGGCCGTCTTCCGAGCACGATTTATACCAACTGCACTAGAGGAAGAACGAGTCTCTGCGCGAATTTATCAAGAAGTTCTCCGAGAAGCGCAACCAAATCCCAATGATCAAGGACGAGGTCGTCATCGCCGCCTTCCGCAAGGGAGTAAAGGACGCCCCGTTCATTGCAAAATTCACTCGGAAGCCTCCAGCCACTGTCAGGGCTCTCTTCGATATGGCAAACAAATACGCCGACTCGGTCGAAGCAGTCGCAGAGGTCCTTGACGAGAAGAAAGAGCCCGGGCAAAAAAAACCAAAATGCAAAAGCTGACAATGAGCCATCACAGAACAAGTCTGGCACCCGCAAGCGGAAGTCGGACAACGAGGTGGCCAATGTGGAGCGTACTCGATCGCGGCCCCCACGGAACAACGACTACCAGAAAGTCATGAATGGGCCTTGCCCCTTCCACCCCAAGGGCAAGCACGTAGCCAAAGATTGCTTCAGGCTCAAGAAGTTTGCTTCTGAGCAGGCTTCATCATCTGGTGCCGACAAGGACAAAGACAAGCCAGACTCGGGCCCGACCAACGATTTTCAGGATCCCCAAGCCAAGCTCAACTACATCTTCGGAGGGCCGTCTGCATACGAGTCCAAGCGGAAGCAGAAGCTAACAGCACACGATGTCAACGCGGTTTCTACAACAGACGCCCCCCAATATTTGCGTTGGTTAGAGACACCCATTACCTTCAACCGCGCAGATCACCCCGATCGGGTCTCACACCCGGGGAGCTACCCACTCGTCCTAGACCCGGTCGTCGAGAATATCAAGCTAAAGAAGGCACTCATAGATGGAGGCAATGCGCTCAATATCCTCTTCGTCAAGACCCTGGATGAGATGAAAATCCCTCATTCAGAATTGCAGCCGAGTACTGTGCCCTTCCACGGGATAATTCCCGGCCTGTCTTCAACACCCCTCGGGTAGATAACCTTGCTGGTCACTTTTGGCACGCGGGATAACTTCCGCACAGAAAACATCTGCTTCGAGGTCGCCGACTTCGAGACCGCGTACCACGCGATACTTGGATGACCGGCGCTCGCCAAATTCATGACGATACCGCACTATACCTACATGGTGCTCAAAATGCCTGGGCCAGCAGGAGTCCTCTCCCTCCGCAGCAACGTCAAGCAAGCCTTCACCTGTGACAAGGAGAGCTGCGAGTTGGCTCAATCACAAGAGGCAGCAGTCGGACGCAACAGCATTCGGCAAGCCGCCACAACCGAAGTCGAGGATGATCAAGTTCCGGCCAAAAAAGCAGCGAAGTCAGGAATTTCAGTGGACTCTGACACGAAGAAGATCCCCCTGGACCCTTCCGACCCCTCCAAGACTGCTCTAGTTGGGGCCGGACTCAACCCTAAATAGGAAGACACGCTTGTCACCTTCCTCCAAGCCAACAAGGATATCTTCACGTGGAAATTGTTCGACATGCCGGGCGTACCAAGGGAGGTGATCGAGCACGCCCTCAACGTTAAGACAGATACCAAGCCAGTCAAGCAACGGCTGTGGCGCTTCGCCCAAGACCGTAAATATGCTATCTAGGAGGAGATAACCAAGCTTCTCGCAGCCGTGTTCATCAAAGAGGTCTATCACCCGGATTGGCTAGCAAACCCAATCCTGGTCCGGAAGAAAAACGGTAAATGGCGCATGTGCGTCGATTACACGGACCTCAACAAGGCGTGCCCCAAGGATCCATTTGGTCTACCTAGAATAGATTAGGTGATGGATTCAACCGTAGGATGCGAACTTCTCAGCTTTCTCGATTGTTACTCGGGATACCACCAAATCAGCCTCAAGGAGGAGGACAGCCTAAAGATGTCTTTTATCACGCCGTTTGGAGCGTACTGCTACATCACTATGCCGTTCGGTTTGAAAAATACTGGAGCAAGGTATCAACGGGCCATTCAGCGGTGTCTACACACTCAGATCGGGCGCAACGTGGAGGCCTACGTCAACGACTTGGTGATCAAGACCAAGTCCAAAGGAGACCTCATCACTGACCTGGAAGAAACTTTCCAAAATCTTCGAAGATTCAAGATGAAGTTGAATCAGGAAAAGTGCGCCTTCGGTGTGCCATCCGGCAAGCTACTCGGCTTCATCGTCTCGTATCACGGCATTGAGGCCAACCCAGAGAAAGTCAACGCAATTATGAATATGGCACCTCCGACTAGCCAGAAGGACGTCCAGAAGCTGACAGGCTGCATGGCGGCACTCAGCCGGTTTATTTTCTGACTAGGCGAATGGGGCATGCCCTTTTTCAAGCTATTGAAGAAAGCAGACAATTTTCAATGGACTCCCGAATCCCAGCAAGCCTTCGAAGACTTCAAAAAATTTCTCACATCACCACCCGTATTGGCATCACCAATGCCCCAAGAACCATTAATGCTGTATCTGGCGGCAACTACTCAAGTAGTCAACACGGTGCTGGTGGTCGAGCGATCCGAACAGGGTCACGTACAAAAGATTCAACGGCCAGTATACTTTGTCAGCGAGGTCCTTGCTGACTCGAAGATGATATATCCGCAGGTCCAGAAGCTGCTGTATGGCCTACTCATCACTGTCCGAAAGCTGGTGCATTATTTTCAAGCATATCAAGTCACGGTGGTCACATCGTATCCACTCGGGGACATCCTGCATAATCGCGAGGCCACCGGCCGAATCGCTAAATAGGCGCTCGAGTTGATGGCGTTCGACATCACCTTTTAGCCATGAACATCTATCAAATCACAAGCTCTAGCTGATTTCGTGGCCGAGTGGACAGAAGTTCAAATGCCTACATCAACAGTGAAGCCAGAGCACTGGATAATGTACTTCGACGGTTCTCTACGGATTGGCGGCACCGGGGCCGGTGTCGTACTAATGTCCCCTACCGGCGAAAAACTCAAGTACGTTCTCCAAATTCACTTTCTGGCTTTCCACAACGTCACCGAGTACGAGGCACTTATCCATGGGCTCCACATTGCTATATCACTCGGCATCCGCCGACTGGTTGTGCGAGGAGATTCTCAACTTGTGGTCAACCAAGTCATGAAAGACTGGACATGCCTCGACGACACAATGGCGGCATAGTGTCAGGAGGTCCGGAAGCTGGAAAACAAGTTTGACGGGCTGGAGATAACACATGGCCTACGACAATACAACGATGCTGCAGACGAATTGGCCAACATGGGATCTAAGCGAGAAGTAGTCCCGATAGGGATCTTTGTTGAGCAACTTATGGAGCCATCAGTCAAGAAGAAACCAGTGCCAGAGCAGTCGGGAGGCGAACCTACCCCGGCAACAGACGAAGTACTGAACATATGTCGAGACTGGCAGACTCCTGTTCTCAAATTCCTCCTGGACAATGAACTCCTAGAAGATCGCAGTCAAGCCGAATAGATCAAACGTCGAAGCAAGAGTTTCCTAGTCGTCGGAGAAGACCTATACCGAAGAAGTGCATCCGGTGTCCTTATGTGCTGTGTCACCACCGAGGAGGGCAAGCAGATTCTGCAATCTATCCACTCGGGCATATGTGGCAACCATGCCGCATCCAGGACGTTAGTCGGAAAGGCTTATCGACCGGGATTTTTCTGGCCAACAACAGTAATAGACGCTAAAGACATTATTCGCACATGCGAGGGTTGCCAGTTTTACACAAGACAAACTAATCTCCTAGCCCAAGAACTCCAAACAATCCCAATCTCTTGGCCCTTTGCAGTATGGGGGCTTGACTTGGTTGGGCCTTTCAAGAAAGCACTAGGAGGGTTCACACACTTATTCATCGCAGTGGATAAATTCACGAAGTGGATTGAGGCAAAACCCATTGCTACCATAACAGTGGCACGAGCAAAGGACTTCATCATGAGTATATTATACCGATTTGGGGTCCCTAGCCGCATCATCATGAACAACGATACTCAGTTCACGGGCAGCATGTTTCAAGATTTCTGTGACAACTTTGGCATCAAGATCTGCTTTGTGTTTTTGGCACACCCGCGGAGCAATGGGCAGGTTGAACGTGCCAATGGTATGGTCTTACAAGGTATCAAGGCCAGGATATTTGACCGACTACAACCATATGCGGGCCGGTGGGTACAAGAGCTCCCATCTGTTCTCTGGTCTCTCAGAACCATGGTTAGTCGGGCAATAGGGCAATCCCCTTTCTTTCTGGTTTATGGTGCCGAGGCTATGCTACCAACCGAGTTAGAGTTCGGCTCTCCGCGAGTTCAGGCTTACTCAGAAGACACCTCAAATAATACCCAATTGGTCGAACTAGATCAGTTGGAAGAAGCAAGGGATATCGTAATAATCCAGTCGGCAAGGTATCTTCAAGGCTTGTGTCGCTACCACAATCGTAATGTCCGTGGCCACGCCTTTTTGGTTGGAGATCTCGTCTTGAGAAAAATACAAACCACTAAAGACAGGCATAAACTATTCCTAATATGGGAAGGGCCGTTCATTATAGCTGAGGTCACGCGGCCAGGCGCCTACCGACTGAAGACCAAAGACGGTGCCCTCATTAGCAACTCATGGAATATAGAACAGCTACGTCCTTTCTATACCTGAGTTTTATACTTTTCCATGTGTACAGATTTCTCTGACTCACTACGCCGCTTGTTACAACCGAGTAGTGAGTCGGGGGCTGCATGTATTATATGTGCTCTGTCAATAATATACGAGCTTGTTTTACTTAAGTTATGAAGTTTTGCAACGACTTTGTTATGTTTGCCCGAGTACAGCTTTCTGAGGTGAACGATTTTGTTAAGTTCCTATAGACCAACTCGGCGCAGATTACATAGTCAGGTAAAGCTAATGACAACTAAGTCTTGGGTGATCACCTCTGTAGTCGGCCTCGCCTTGGCTATCATCTCCAACGCCTCCTCAGGTGTCGTCTCTTCGGCGAATCCCTCTCCAATGGCTTCAATGTCTGCCTTGGGGTAGATGGACTTGGTCATCGCTAGGGTTTGGGCCACGCCGATAACAGTACGCTCATCCGAGTACCTCTTCAGGATACTCAGTGCTTCGTTAAGGCGTGCCTGGACCTGAGACACCGTGTTGGAGCTGGTTCCCACATGACGAGGATCCATCACGTCAAGGAGCCCTTCCACGGACTCGGCAAGGATCTCCTGTGACTCCTTGACGACTTTTATCTCCTCTGCAAAAGCCTGGAATTGGATTTGGGCATTGGCTCTAGCAGCTGCCCGGGTTCACCAACAAGTAAACTTGTCAGGCAAACTGCAGACGAAGTACTTATTTTATTGGTTAAGATCATTGTCAGTATAGAGACTTACTTTCGTATTTGGCCTCCCACTTGGCTTTGGCCTTCTCCAGTTCAACCTTTTCTTTCTCGAGCTTGACGTTAGCCTTCTTCAAGTCGGCCTTCTCTTTCTCAAGCTCGGCCACGGCCCTTGTCTTGTCAGGTGGCTTGTCTTTTCAAGCCCCGTCCTTGGCTTTCTCGGCCTCTTTCAGCTGGACTTCTCCCTCTATTCGGGTCTTCAGCTCGGCTTCAAGGGCTGCACATCAGAATAGTCAAGCACTCAGCATGGCAATCAAGACACAACTGGGCAGTCGGAAAACAACACAGCCGTAGAAATATACTAAGGGATCGGTCAGGGAGACGTTCGGGAGACTTACTTCCAATCTTCTTGGCTTGGTCCCCAATTTTTGTTCCTAAGCTGATTAACGGCTTCCCTCAGCCAAGATTCCCTCTCCTGGCTGCGCCCTTCCACTTCAGCTTTTAAAGCCCAAAGCTGGTCCAATTCTTGGAGCTAGGGGGCAACTCGGGTCAGGACCTCGTCATCTCTCCGAGCGCGTCAACTAGTTTCCTACTCGGGGAGAAACAGTGTGAGGCGAAGTCAAGCGTCAGAACACTCGTGCAAGGAGGACTACCAAGATTCCAATACGACGAGATTCATACCTTAATCCACTGGGACGCGGTGATTGCGCCGCGAAGCAAGTCTTCACACTCCTTCTCCGCCGTAACCTTGTCATGCTTGTAACTCCTCGCAGTTCCGTCGGGGGTCTGATGAGGAACGGGGTTCCCAATCTTCCGTCAGATAGATAGCTTTCGTTTTTGGTGGAACGCGACACACCGATCCGGCTTCAGATCAGAAGATCCGATTCCTGCAACCTTAGCACCACGATTCCTCTGGTTATCAACCGTGTCACAAATCCGGTTGACCTCGCCAAGAAGGCTAATCCCTGCCTGCGAAACGAAGAACACAAGCAAGAACCCGAAAGTACGCAACTCAATTAAAGTGACAATTGCAGATGAATGATTAAGCACTCGAAGTTGGGGTTTCACAACGATGACGGCGACTGTTCTAATACAGATTGATCTAAAGCAAAACCCAAAAAACCTAACGGGGTGGCGGCTACTGAAGTATATAGTGTAAGGTCGTCACACCCCTCCTGGACGCGCCCTCTAATAGGCTCTAAGACGATACACGGCCCAACGGGCCAAAAGACGGTACCCTGGCAGATTCTGGACGCTGACTTGTTTCGACGATTCCCGTTGACTCCGGTGGAATTTGACGTCAAACTAAAGCCAAATTGATTAGCTTATAAAATTATCTTTCCGTGCATATGTGGATCGTCGAAAACGGAGTCCGCATACGTCCTGGGCGTCCGTTTTACTGCAGGCTGTTCCTGAAGTCCGAGGCAGACTCGAACTCGAGTTGGACTGGGCCTCCGGCTTGTCTTGGGTGTCTTTGCTGAACTTCTCCGCCTCCACACCTCTCTCCAAGTGCTTCATGATCCTCTCCAATGTTCCTAAGCAAAATAACATCATTAGGTAGCAATCTATTCTCAAAACTATGAAAAGGATCGCTTAAGAACGAGCTCACCTCTAGATTAATTGTCGCATTCGAGCTCGGGTCATTGGGAACCTTGCAAGGTAACGGCTGGAGGATCACGGGTGCATCCAAAGGAGTGATGTCCTCATCATCCTCGCCCCGACTTGAAACGGGTCGTCCTCGACTCAGCTCATCCTCTTCTCCCAAGTATGGCTTCAAATCTGAAATGTTAAATGTAGGACTAACCCCGAACTCGGGTGCCAACTCAAGTTTATATGCATTGTCATTTATTTTCTCATTATCTTAAAGGACAGGCAGCTCTTGGGCATTAATTTAGATTTACGCAACTCTGGAAATCTATCTTTTTCTCAAGTGCAACCAACCAAATCACCGGTTCAAGTTTAACTTCCTTTCTACCTTCACTACCAGCAATTCTATACTTTTCATTCATCTTTTCATATTTGGCCTTAGTGGTTTCATGCAATTTAAGAATAACTCAGCGCGCTCTTTAGCATCATTTATGTGTTTCGGCTCAGTGGTAGGTAAAGGCAAAAGATCAATAGGAGTACGGGGGTTAAATCCCTGGGCATCCACACAGGAGCAAAAATACCTGGAATGGATTACCTTGGTGGTGGAGTGTTTCGCCCTGTTATATGCAACATCCACATGCTCGGCAAACACTCTTCCCACACCTCAATTGCGTTCAATTCGCTCAAGATTGCTCTCAACATGGTGGATAAGGTGCGATGCACTACCTCAGTTTGTCCATCGGTTTCGGGATGACAAGTTGTAGTAAACAGCAACTTTGTCTCAATTTATTCCACCAAAGTGCGCCAAAATGATATCAAGATGGATTTGGACATCCCGATCTGAAACAAGTAGACGGACATACCATGCAAAGTACGCGATCTACGTCGATTTTCTTGAAAGAATAAGTCAGCAACGGGGATGAACACACATCATCATCGCTTTTATAACTGACAAGGAATAAAATGGCTGCCATCTTAGAAGAACGATCAACCACCACAAAAGTAAGACTCACTATCCGCTCCCCTCTAGTCGCTTGGCAATCTCCAAATGCAAATCCATAGATATATCAGTCTAAGGAGTAGAAGGAACAGGAAGAGGCACATGTCAAACCATGTGGGTTCACCAATGGCGACTTAGCTTTTTTGACAGTGGCGCATCGAGACACGAAAACCGCTCTACATCTCGCCTCATCCTTGGCCAAAAGAAGTGGGTGGCCAGCACCTCCCTCCGTCTTCTTCGGCACCAAAAATGGCCCATCAATCCTCCTCCATTGTGCCTCCTGCAACAATAAAAGACGAACTGGAACCAACTGGAATGCACAGGCGGTTAGTGCGAAACAAAAACCCATCATGTATCACATATTTGTTCCATGTACGCCCCCTTTACAATTCTCCATCAACATCTTTAAATTCATCATCATTAGCATTACTGTTCTTTAATTGTTTCAAGCCCAAATATACGACAATCAAGTTGTGGACAGCATAGGTATATATCGTCTAGACAAAAGCATCAGCAATAATGTTATCCTTTCCTTTCTTGTGTTTGATACATAAGGAAAAAGATTCAATAAATTCAAACCCCCACTTAGCATGTTAACGATTTATTGCAGTTTATGTTTTGACTTCTAATATGATACCTTTAATGATTCATGATCAGAGTGATTTCAGATAACAATAGTCCTTAGGCAATAAAACAATGTTGCCATGTTCTAATGAACGACATGAGCATACAATTCTTTATCATACGTGGAATAATTGAGAATATGCCCATTAATCTTTCTCCACTAAAATAAAGCACACGGTTTACCTTCTTGCAATCAAGACGCACCAATGCCAATCCCACTAGCATCACCATTCAAGCTCAAAAGTCTTAACCAAAATCAGGGAGTCCGCTTAGCAACTGGTGCGTGAGTAAGCTTGTCCTTCAAGAGAGCAAAGGACGCTCTTGTTTCTTCTCCCCAATGAAAACGCAACGCCTCTTCTTATTCAACCTCGTTTCAATGGGGGGGCTCGCAATGGCTGCTGAAATCCTTCACAAAAAAAAAAAAACCGCGGTATAAATCCCTGCAAGTCATGAACAGCTACACACTTGTTGTGTCACGGTGGTGGGCGTTGGCCAGCTCTGTATAGCGTGCACCTTGGCTTCATCTACCCTCAATTCCCTGCGAGGTCACAAACATAACCAAGAAACGAAGAAGTACTCGTTCGGTGCAAAAAGTGCACTTCTCGAGGTTACCAAATAAACGTGCAGCATCGCAAAGCCATCAAAAAACAGCACGTCGCGGTAACTGCAAAGAGATGATTAAGATGTTCAATTAAAGACTTGCTGTAGTATCAAGATATCATCAAAACAGTAAACCACCACAATTTTCCAAGATGAAAGGAGCCGTAAAACCAATCGTTCATTTTAACCGCGGCGTGAAAGTGCTAGGGGCGTTGCATTAGTTAACCAAAAAAGGCATTACTAACTCCTCATAAGCCGAACTTGTTTTAAAAGAGCCCATTTCATCGTCTCAATTTCTATTCTTATTTGTGGTATACCACTCCTCAACTCTACTTTAGAGAAAATGGACTGCTTATAGAACCACATCACTCCAAGCATGTCGTCTATGGCTAGAGATAGGATGACAGGACGGTGGGAGCAGAGAACCGAGGTCTTATATGTGCAATTACCCCCGCAATGCTTTATCGTGATAGTTGTTATGATTGGGCTCTATCAGGCGGACATCTACACACAGGGCGCCAACCTGCCATCTTTTTTTGGAACCCAAAATAACTGGAACAGCAAAGGGCTAAGGCTCTCACGTAGCCACATACCCGCGGTCCAAAAGGTCTTGGACTTGGTCGCTGAATACGCCTTAGTCTCACTGCGGGGTTGGCTCTGACGTAGGCCGCAGGATCGATTTGGCAGGCTCGCTATGCGCAGGAATCAGTCAATCTGGTGCTCAATCCCTCGAATAGGTGGCAAGCCTGTGAGGTAACTCAGTGGGAAACACGTCAGATATTCCTGCAAAGCCGTTAGTGACAGAAAGCGGCAAAGTGCTAGCTATGTATAATCAGTGGAAAATAAAGCATTCCGTATTGCCATATCAAACGCATAGCACACACATTAATCTCTGCACAGAATCAGTTTTAGTGCAAGCATACACCGCCAAACAGGATTTAAATTAACAGTTAATGCTTGCTGTTTTGTTTCAGGTTTAGCATCAACTTGCTTAGCTTCACTAGCAACTCTCTCTCTATCGAGCGATGTACAATTTGACTGCAGGTACAGCCGTCATAGGTAGCAAAAAGTAATTTTTCGATGTCCTTATGATAAGTGTATTTATTAATCACTCTTCTACCATGAAGGGGTGCTGTAGCATCATTATCAAATTCCCGGGATGGACGAGGGGCCCAACACAGAGAGAACAAGCTTGGTCATCGTACCACATCAACAATCTCACAGAAATCAGCGTATGTACCAAGGGAAAAATACACCCGGGCTGTTTGTGTTACCTTTGCCTTACCCGAGTCGTTGAGCCACTGAATATGGTACGGATGCGATAGGTGGTCGCGCTGGTCATCGCATCGTTACTATACCAAAGGAGTTCAGATACTCACAAGTGGTCTTCATCTCTCCATCAATGATTGGACTCGATGACACTGACCACGTATTTTAACTGACGAGACGATCTGAAACAAGTAGTGTGCGCTTGTAGCTTCGTGCTTCAACCTTCGCATCTGTGTCACGCAGAACTCTCATGATATACCAAATGAGGCTCGGATGTTCCGTGGCGTGGCGTCTATTGGCCTCGAGGAAGAAAGGCCCAATCTCCAAGCCAAATAGATGGCATCGTCCGAGGTAGCTTCATCAACCAATAAATCTTCACTCTACATCAGACCCACTTTAGCATGTACCATCCCATCTTAGCGTGAGTAGCCAATGTGTATGCAGAATTTGCTAGAGACAACCCTCTTTCTGCTTCACGGTGACCAAGTCCAATGGCCTATGAGCAGTGTCGGACCTGAATGGCTAAGAAGAGCGGCCCGGGTGTACGACCACGATGATCCATCTCTTCCGCAGCTGGCTCCGGCAAACGAGCCTCTACCAGGGATTCCATGGTCCGCGAGGGGAAGATCCGAAGGTGAAAGGCAGCTGTAAGCGATGGTGCTCGCTGGTGGTGGACCAGGGACTGACACTCACGAATGGGAGTGGTTGTCAGTTGGGCGACTGTGTCGTCTCTTGGGTGTGAAGGGATGAGCAAAGGATCAGGGACCGAGCGGGGGGAAGAGCAATGCTGACCCGTTGCCTGCTCCGGCGCTCCGTTTCTGTTGTCGCCCGCTGTCAATTCCTTTTCTGCAAGCATAGCAAGCTGGAACAAACGGTGTCGCACGGTCTGGAGTATCAGGTATGTCGTCTTCTACAGTCTCAACATATTGCCATGAACATTCACCGCCTCAAATCGGCACGCTGATAAAAGGCGACACAGCTTAGTCCTGACCGCGGAGTTCCTCTACGTTACCCCAACAACCGCATAATCATGCCCTTTGGCAGGCTTCGGACATAGATTCCTGGCGACAGACATCATGTTCCATGGATCTAATCGCTGCAATTTCTTCCACGGCAATCCTGTTCTATAGACAGATGGAACTAATAAAGCGGGCGATCACGCATGCTTCTTGAAGCCCTAATCCCATCGACTCAAGCTCGTAGGTGCCAAAGAGTAAGCTAGTTCCATGCCGACCGCCAGATGTATCACGCAAAATCTTTAAATTCACTAGTAGCTTGGTCTACCTTTGATGATTGGATCAGGTAGCAACGACGTGGAGAAGCATAATGTTTTATCCTACTGTCATCTCCAATCAAGATATTCCTCAGCATCACTCATTTTCCATATAAAGCTCGATGGCGACTTGCGCGATGTAAATTTTATTTGCGCAGTAATGGATCTATCATTATTACACCTCACCATGAATTCATCGTCTATTACCGCCATACTGTCCGATTGCGGTGAAGTCTTTGACGCAGCGAGTGTTCTCGCGTTGTCGGCCCTCGCCGATCAAAACTAGACCACGTCACCGGAACACAACACCCTCGTGGCGACGCCGGATCACGGATTATCGATTCTCTGCCTATACGTTGTAATCGTGTGTAGCTGGATGGTAAGCGCTCAAGCGTGAATGTAGAACCCTCCGGTCATTGTGGACACTGCATGTCCACAAGACTCTCAAGCGACCGAGGTGATGCCGCGACGTCCGTTCATGGCTTCGCCTAGCCTGACTACGGCAATCCGTGTAGGCTCAGTCAGCCACGCCAGCTGCGCATCTTGCTCTTACAGTCCTCTGACAGTCATAACCTCTTTTTTTCTCTTGATTCCCTTCCCTAAACAGAACGTCCTCTCTCGTTTGCGCATGAAGTTAGTATGAAATAAAATCCCCTATCAACCTATTATGGGTCGGTGGGACCTCACCACCCTCACTTCACGTAACTATACCAAGATCTTAATGACAATGTACTACCAACGCAGCAGTCGATGGTACAACTCGGCGGCTGCGTTGTTCGATCATACCTGAATGAGGCTAGTTAAGTGCACCGAGGGCTTGCAAGCCCGATCTTATCCAGGATGGTATCTGACTGCAAGGATATTGCGCAGCTGGTGAAGGCCACACAAAAAGAGAAAAATATGTATTTGATCGACACACAAGTCCGATATAGTAATCAGGATTAGCAATGCCCTAATTATGAGTCCCACTAAATGGATTTTAACCCCCACTTCTCGGTCCTTTTTTTTTTTTTCCTATTCTCGGTATGGCTGCTGGCCTAAAATGGTGTTCAGAGTACAGGTGACTGTGACAAACAACTGGGCTGGGTTGGATAGATAAGGTGATGAGCAGTCAAATAGTGATCATAACACAAGCACAAGACAGCACACGCTAACACAGCTCAAACTTGGTGTCTCATATGTGCTCCTCCTAAATATTGTTTCTTTCGTGCTCGCCTCTCTTTTTTTTCTCTTTCTTTGGCCTGTCTTTGTATTTTTGAGATGAAAATTTGCACTTTTTCTTATTATCTTTTACTTGATCTTTCTTTTAGGCACTTACGGAGCACCACGCAGGACAGTAACCCACAGAAAACTTGAGCTCCAACAAAGTGAAGGCGTGGCTAGTGGAATTTTCAGGAAGATGGAGCCCAATCAAATTCGAGAACAAGGCTTGCGGGCTCGCGAAACGACAGTCGTTCCGGGCTGTTTTACGGCAAAATACGAATCTTCGTGAACCCGCCAAAAGGGGACGGGCAGAGGGACGGATGCGAAATTTTTTTCTGATTCCGAAAAGCATATATGGATTTGCCTGAAAAAACGCGAGTTCGTATGCGAAGTTATGCCTGTTTTACGACGGGACTCCGAATTAGAGGCACAAAAACGGAATAGGAAAGTTGCGGGTAAAGTTGGCGATTATTGGCTAGGTATTTGATAGCAACGGTGGGGAAAACAAACGAACTGGACTCAAACACATCTAACCAGCCACAAGACCTCGACCTAGGACACAAACTCAACACGACGGACTCTGGCGACTGACAAATGCAATCGGCTATGGCGGCGATAGTGTTAGGAGCAGAATAATTACAAGAGCGATATGGCGCCGTGACGTATGCGGACGAAGGCAAAACAGTCAACTCCTATGGGTAATTGCAAAATGCGCGTACGGAAGTTGATACCTGAAGCTCTGACTACCACTTGGAATGCGGACGGAACGGGGCTTCACCTAATCTTCCGGTAGTAATAGCTTCTTTTTGGGTGACACGCGACACAGTCCGAGACCGGCTTCAAGATCAGAAGATCCGAATTCCTGCAAGCGCCTAGCACCACGATATGCCTCTTGGTTATCACCGGTCACAAACTGCGCCAGGTTGACCTCGCCACAGCAAGGCTCAATCTCCTGCTCTCTGCGAAAACGAAGATAAACAAGCAAGAACCCGAAAGCGAGTAGATACACAAGGCAAAGGAACCCAGAAAAATGCCGTTGAACCGCAGCAAGAACGAGCTGACTACCGGAGATGTTTACCTCAGCCAAAGACCAAGGCAATCCCTACCTAACAAACAATCTCGCAGCGCGTGATGCACTCTATCTCGGCATCATCACACAACCATCAGATATCGCCATGTATCTTCCATTTCGAACGCAACCCTGCTCGGCAAAGAAAACTACTAAAAAGCAGAGCAAAAAAGGTACCCAACCGGCCAATGTTCAGCTTTCAGTTAAGCTAGCTATCCATGACATCACGCATTATTCATCCCCGTTCAGGGATGGGATTCACCTTTATCCCTTGTAGCTGCCCAGCCGAAGTGGCACCTCAGCTTCAGGCCTCACATGCTCCGAGTAACAAGAAAGGGTCTACACCCATGGACCATGTCAAACAACAAACAGGCTCTC